>JAGFMF010011606.1:8893699-8976207 GCA_019455555.1 Galemys pyrenaicus | reverse complement strand
ATACTAATCTGAAAAAATTAAAACACCCCTGAATTTTAGGAGGTAAAATCATCTTTACTTCTGCTGACTGTATTCATCAGTCATATCCACATTGCCAAGAAGTGCATCACTTTTATTTGAAAATGTGCAAGTTGATTTCCATCCTGTACTTACTAACCACTAATATTCAATTTAGATCAAGCCTAAAAAATAAAACACTAACATTTCCCATGCGGCATTTATCACAAAATTATTTTCAAGTAATTCTTCCAAATACCCACTGTATTCATCAAGGCACGTTCACAAACTAGTACTCTGTCTGCCTCAAACATTCTTTATAGATGCTGACATAATGTAAGTGCTCCGACTCGTTACTTCACAAAGCCTGTGGTGACCACTCTTTGCAAGCAATATATCACATTTTACAGGTTTCTTCCATTTCCCAAATACACTTACTTACTGCCATGGCGGGGAAATACAAATATGAGATCTTACTTTGAAAAAAAAAAAGAGATTTATTTATTTATTTATACATTCTAGAACCAGGGTATAGGCCAGAAATGTGGGGGGTGAGAGGACCCACCAGAGACAGAGTGGGGAACAGAACAGGCAGATTAGCTGAAATACACCGCTGAGGGGAGCAGCAGGCACAGCAGGAGAGGTCTGCTGCGCCCTATGGGTCATCCCCCTGGCCGGAGGCGGGGATGGAACTTGTGCTGCAATGCCTGAGTTTTGCTTCACAGTGTGTTGTTTGGCCTACTGCACCAACAGGAGGTGCCTGAGATCTTACTTTTGCTGCAATACTTCAGAAGCTTTCTTGCTTCGAGTAATAAAATTTACTTTTTCATATTGGTAATGTGCTACAGGAATTCAGACTAAAATTCTTCTCAACATTAACGACTGTTCCAAAAAAGAATAACTGTATTAAAAAGAGAAGAAGAATGTATTTCACTGTGTCATTTAAAGAACTCAAAGATAGGAGATAAATTTCATGACAAATTCCACCTTAAAAACGGGAAATTAAAAGACATTTTAAATTTTTTTTAAGAATTTTATTTATTTATGCACACAAGAGCTGGGGTACAGGCCAAAGGTATGGGGGGGGGCTGAGAGGAGTCACCAGAGACAGAGTGGGAGCAGAACAGACAGACTGACTGAAATGTACTGCTGAGGGGAGCAGCAGGCATGGCAGGAGAGGTCTGCTGCACTCTGTGTGTCCCCTGGCCAGAGGTGGAACTTGCACTGCGGTGCCACGGATGCTCCACAGTGTGGCGCTCAACCCGCTGCCCCACAAGGAAGGCTCCATTTTTTAGTGTTTAATGAAGAATATCTTCTTTCGATAGGAATTCCACCTCCTGTTTTTTCCATTATTTACAAAGTAAGGAAAGGATAATTTTTTAAGTTTGTGTCACTGAAAATTTCAATATGAATGTTGAATCTTGATTTCACATGACTGCTTTCTTTATTAGAGATGAATTGGTATTCAAGAGGACTGTTTAACTTGCATTGGTTACCTAGAACTCTGAGACCTCAGTATTAGCTAAATAAATGCTGAGAGGTGACTGAGTTATTGATGAACAGCTGGGTGGATGAAACTTCAATGAAGAGAGGCTCTTAGACTTTAAAGGTCACAAGAGTACTGGCTCGCTCCCACCCTGTAAGTCTCTTTACAGCCCCTCTCACACCTTTGTTTCTGAGGGTGTAGATGAGAGGCTTGAGACTGGGTGTGACAACAGTATAAAAGAAGCAATGAACTTGCCTTGATCTTGAGACTTTCCTCATGGTGGCTGGAGATATATGCATGTAGCTGGAATGAAAAGAACCACAGGTGGGCCCCACATATCCCAAAGATTTTCTGGAGGTCCCTTGTTGACTGCATCCTCAGCACAGCCCAGGTGATGGCACCACAGGAGCTGAGGATGAGAATGAGGGGTATGACCACAACAATAGAGCCCATGACCATGAGAGCCAGCTCATTTGCACAGGTATCAATGCATGACAGTTGCAGCAATTTGATTTAGGGGCCTCCCTGGTGGCGCAAGGGGTTAAGTTGCAGCATTATGAAGCATCCGCAGCCACGAGAGCACGAGTTCAATCCTCCGCCAGGGAGGTGACCCACATGGGGCAGCAGACCCTTCCTGTCTCCCCGCTGCTCCCCTCAGCAGTGTATTTCAGTCAGTATTCCCGTTCTGCTGCCCACTCTGTTTCCAGTGAGTTCTCTCACCCCCCACACCTCTGGTCTGCACCGCAGCTCTTGTATGCATAAATAAATCCACCTGTAAAAAAATAATTTGATGTACATGTGCTTTTCTCTTGTGCATTATTAATCTTCCATAGAACAGATCTACTCTTTTCTTCTGTAGTTATTGCTGTAAGACACGATTAATCACCTCTTAAAAATTCCTAAACAGTTTGACCTTGCCACTTCTCCTTTCACACTCTCTGACAAAAGATGTCAAAAAGACAGTTTCAACCAAAACATACCCACCTACTATCTTTTGAGGGACTTTCACCTACTCATGTATTGGAATCTTGACTCTTAAAAAAGAAATATGGGTTGTCTGATTGGTTGGACGACAACTGCATGACTGAGATAATGATATTTGGTTAAGCCTGACTCTGGCAGCCACAGAGATATTTCTACACCATTTAATAGTATCGGTAATGTAAATGACCACTAACTTTTTAGAAATGATGGGAAAATCCAAGGGATTTTTAAAATTTCCTTAGAATAATAGGTAATACATCACAAGATACTTGAATTCAAACTATGTAGATACATTTTCTGCTACAGACATATTTTTTCCTATAAAAAGCTGCCTGAACTTCTCATTACAATATTTAAGAGAAAACAACAGTAGTGTGTAATTGTTACATGAGCTTTCTTTGAGCATTCTTCTAAAAGTAAAAAGAGATAGAAGATAAGAGAAAAAAAGAAAACACAGTATTCATGAAGAGAAATATTTGGAGTCTTATGATTTGATTTTCTTCTCAATGGAAATGGTGGGAAAATGAAGACCTTAACAAAGGTAGTTTTCATCAACTGGGAAATATCTTCTCTGCTCCCGTAAGTCAAATGTTATGAGGGAAATGAATGACTCCCTCCCCTCATTGTTATTAATAAACATCTCTCAAACTCCTGGCATATCCATTCCTTTATACCAAACCTGGTTCTTAAGCAGCATTCAGCAACTTCCTTCAGTACTGACCTTTGTGTGTTTGTCCACGTTCCCCGTGTTCATTCTCTTCTGGCCTACGCTCTCATCTTGTATCTGAGAGTCTGGTTGCCACATGACCTGGAACATCAGCTGCCCTCCTTCATCCCCTTTGCTAACAACAAGCTTAACTATGGAAAGTGGAGTGTGTGAAAATAACAGCAATTACCGTTGCTGCAGAAGAGAAAGACTACGCTCGTCCAAAAGACTTGCCATCGGCAGAACAGGGAAACCCTTTAGGGTATTCAAGGTACCAGGGGATGGACCCCTCATCCCAGAGCAAGTGGAGCCTCTGTGGAAACAAAAAGAATACCATGACTTGCTTTCTTTGACTGAGGCCATTGGGAAGCTAAATCCCAAAGTAGCAGCTGATGCCTTCGAGGAGTCATCCTGCATGGAGGGACCTAGTGGTGACAAGAGACAATGCTACACAGAGGGGCCTTGAGCAGGGGCTCTCCTCACACCCAGAGGGACCAATTTCATCACTTAGCAACACGGGAAAAGTTGCCAGCGCTTGTACTGATGGTGAAATGGGTTTCTACTGAGTCTCCTGATTATTTCCCAAAGCTTCCCCTTGGGCTATGGCCCAGATTTACAAGACTTTCAGTTAGCAGCAGGGAAGGTTTGGCAGTCAGGAAGCAAAACTACATGTTTCTTTATTAACCAGGTGCCCTTGTAAGTCTCCCTGCACCATTTGTGCCTTCTTGGTTATCATCCATCATAAACCTGCCAAGGCTTATAAGAATAATGCTACGATCACTCAAACCTTTTATACTTAATATTTCAAGCCTCTTCACCACTTTATTATTTCAAAAATCTGAAATTCCTTTTAAAACCACATGCCATGGGTGCTTTGGTGAAGTGTGAGTGGAACATGTACACAGATCATAGAACAAAAATGTAACTCTAAAAAAGAAAGTCGAAATGAAAAAATATTTAAATTTTAAATAAAAACCATGTGCCAGGAAGAATTCTTATTTCCTAATCCCTAATTAATCCTTAATTAATTCATTCTTAATTCCATATGATCCAGTTATCCCACTTGTGTATTTACCCCAAAATTGCAAATGCACTAATTCAAAGAAATATACACACTCCTAAGTTTATTGCAGAACTATTTACATTACCCAAGAAGTGGAAACGGTTGAAATGTCCTTCAACTAATGAATGAATAAAAAAGATGTGATTAGATGCCAATGGATGGATGATAGATAGATAGAAAAATAGATAATGGAATACTATTCAGCTCTTAAAAATGGTGGAATCCTGCCATACACACAGTGCGCAAGGAAGTCATAAGCTAAGGGAAACAAGACCATGAAAGACAAATACCATCTGATCTAAAAAAGCCAAACTCATCAAAAGAGAAAGCAGAATGATAGTTGCTCAGGAGTATGGAATGGGAGAAACAAGATGACCTGGGTCAAAGGTACAAATGTCTGTGAGATGAAAAATAGTGATCTGATGTACAACACCGGGACTAGAGTAAACAAAATGCATGGTGTACTTGACACTTGCTGAGACAGTGCATCGTAAATGTTCTCATGTCAAAAAAAGATGAGAACTGTATGAAGCGCATAATGTGTTAATGAACCGTATCGTGGTCATCTGTTTATAGTACACGCTTCGTAAATACATGATATTGCTTAAGTGTCCACAATAATATGTGTCAGTGATACACTGACTGGGGAGGGAAGATTTACTAAATTTTACTAAAAGGCAATAAGGAAGACCTTGATTATGAAGCTATAACCCAAGTCCAATGTTAGGGATATTTAATGTGACACATAAATGGCTATTCTTTGTTTATATATGGTTTCAGTCCAGTTCAACAATTGCTTCTAAGATGTGCGGAGGGTAGCAAAGGGTTAGGAACAGTAAGACACTCTTGAAGAATACTGTGATCCCTCAAATGAACAGATACTGAGATTTATAATAAATGTGTAATAATTGACACAGGACGGCACTGGTACTTAAAAAGACAAGTTGAGCAGTGGAGCAGAATGTAAGGTCCCCAAACACCAGCATCATCCAAGCACAAACACCTGTCTACCACTTGGAGATACTGAAAGGCATTATGGCCTCCTTAGGGAAAGAAGACATACTTCATCAAATTAAGCTGGAATTGGTTCTCCACATCAAAAAAGTTAACTTTAATTCTCATCCACTACTATACACATAAATTATCTTCAAGTGGATTGAGTTACAACCATAAAACTTTTAGGAAGAATTATATAATTAGGAAGAATTATAAAGTGATTATCTTTCTGACATTGGAATAGGGGAGGATCTCTTAAAGAATCATAGTAAAAAGATTCTTCCATGTATAGATGAAGAGAGAAACAGAGAAAATACTGACAAGAAACTAAAAGAAAATATTTGCAAGGCACATAACCAACAGAATTAAACAGAGCCTTCCACCATGGGCCAGGTCACAGAGGTCCTTTCAGGAGATGAGATGTGCCTGTAGACTGGATAATAACATAGAAACCATGATGGTTTACTCCCTGGGGCTCTGTGGTGGCTTCCTGGGATATTTTGGTCAAATACACAATGGAATGTTTCATGTGAACTCAAATGCGTGGTGAAGTGCTGCTGCTCGGGGCCTGAGTAGAGAGATAGAGGATTTGCTCTGTCATTCCTGCTTTCTGAGCACGTGAAGTAACGGAGAGTAAAGTGCTTTCCAAATGTCTCCAGAGTAAACAGAGAAGACGTTGAGTTTGTTTATGGAGCACAGCCCTGACCAGATCCAATCCACCCACTGTCGGGGAGCTCAGGGCACACTCGGGAGTCTCCTCATCATGAGGAGGCGTGTGGGGAGGTGCTATTATTTGAGACGTCAAGTCTTGGGTGTTGCAGTGGATGCAGGATGTGGCAGAAATAGTAGGATCTCTGAAATTTGAAATTTCTACTTCACTCCACCATAAAAACAACAACAACAACAACAAACTGTTAGAAAAGATTTCAGCAAACTTACAGAACATAAAATGAATATACAAAAGCAAGTTGTGTAATATCTAAAAGCCTAATGACGACCCCAGAAGAGTCAGTGGTGAAAAAACACGACATTTAAAATTGCATCGAAACTCTAAGGACAACTAATATTTGACCAAGGTGCAAAAATTATGCAGTGGAACAAAGAGTTTGTTCAATAAATGGTGCTGGGAAAACTGGACTTCCACATGCCAGAGAATGAAGCTGGACTACTGCCTCTCACCATACACAAAAACCAGCTCAAAATAGATCAAAGACTTAGACAGAAGGCCTGAAACTATAAAATATATAGAAGAAAATAGAAACAAAACAGTACATGACACACATCTCAGTAACATCTTTAAAGACACAGCACCTAAAACAAAGAAAATGAAGGAAAAGGTAAAAAGGTGTGACTACATCAAAGAGCTTCTGTACAGCAAAAGACACAGCACCCAAAACAGAGGCACCCTGCTTATTGGGAAAAAAATGTTTGCACTCCATACAATTGATAAGGGACTGATCAGAAACATCTACAAAGAACACACATGTCTCAACAAAAACAAAGTAAACAATGCAGTCAGAAAACAGGCAAAGAAATTTAAAGGACACTTTTCCAAAGAGGAAATGCAAATGGTCAACAGGATTATGAAAATATATTCCACATCCCTCTTAATCAGGGAAATGTAAATGAAAACCACAATGAGGTACTACCTTCTATCAGTAAGAATCAATAAAAAACTAGCAACTACAAATGTTGACGAGGATGTGGTGAAAAAGGAACCCTCCTACACTACTGGTGGGAATGCAAACTGGTCCAGCCTCTATGGAAAGCTGTGTGGAAGTTCCCCAGTCTACTAAAAAGGGAGCTACCATATGACCCAGCAGTCCGCTTTTCAGCATTTACCCAAAGGACACAAAACATGAACTCAAAAGACGACATGCACCCCCTATGAGATCACAGCATTATTTACAATAGGTAAGATTTGGGATCAACCCAAATGGCCCAAAAATAGAGGACTGGATGAAGAAGATGCGGTCCATATACACGATGGAATATTATTCAGCAATCAATTAAAATAAGCTACAGCCATTCACATAAACGTGGATGAAGCTTGAAGGGATTATGCTCAGTGAAATAAGTCAGAAGGAAAAAGAAAAACACTGTATGTTCTCACTTATAGGAGGAATATAGGAGATAAAAAAAAATAACCATCACACCAAGAACAACAAAATGAAAGAAAAATAAACAGGCAACTGAATCAGAAACCTTCTTTAGGGGAGAGGGAGATTGGGTTGACTCCTGGGACCAGAGGGGATGCCCGCCCCAGAAAACATCACATGTTCCGCAAACTCTGACGAACCCCCTGTGCTGAGCATCCCCAGGTCAGCGGAGCAGACAGAGCCCAGGATGCCCGGGAGCCACCCACGCAGCAGACGCCTGCAGCGGCAGCACAGGAGCCAGCTCTTCAGCCCCGGAGGCGGAGGTGGACACGGAGGGTCACGCTCAGGAGCAAGCCCGGACCCCTGTGTTCCTCTGGGCCCAGAAGTGAACTTAAAAAGACCCCCCAGTTCTCTGCATGCAGCCCCTACCACACTGGGGCCTCCCCCTGCACCCTCCACAGTCAGCTGCCCTCCGGGAGACGTTCTCACCTTCCCTCCCTTTGGCTCACCTTCTCCCCTGCTGGCCCTAAGGTAGCCCCAGATCCGAGGGCAGACGGGCACCTCCGCCCCAAGGGGTAGGGCAGGTCCCAGCGCCAAGTGCTCGGGCCCTGGGGAAGCCAAAGAGGAGGGCGGGGTGGCAGCGCCTGGGCTGTGCGCATGCGTGGTCAGAGAGGCGGTGCAGGTGCCCGATGTAGGCGGAGTCGCAGGCGGGAGAAGCCCCCAATGTGCTCTTGGGGGCTTACTCTCTGGACAGTGCCACTTCAGCCTGACAGTTTGGCAATTCAAACCCAAATGGAGGCAAACAGCCCTGCCTTGTCCAAAAGTAGTTCAATGAAATATTCAGGAAACCATTAAACGGGTAAAACGTATCTACGTGGATATAAACACTTGCTCTGTATCATCTAGCAGTGATCACAGATGACCCACAAACCCTGCCCCTTGCCCAGGACAATGGGGGTGGGACTCTCTCCGCCCTCTGCACTTTGCCAGCACCCAGGTCCTTCCTTACCCTCCTCACTGTCACCAGCATCCGCTACTGTCCCGGCATTACCCGTCCTCACCACCAGGCGGCGCGTTCTGTCGTTTTCTGTGCTTCCAGTTCAGGACCCTTTGCACCAGCCCTGGGACCTCATCATATCTCTGCCCTTCACTGAAGAATGCCCTTCATTCATCGCTAGATCTCCTACAAACAAGAGCTGGGGTGCAGGCCAGAGTCCACGATGATGAGAGGATTCACTGGAGATAGAGCAGGGAGCAGAACAGTACCTGCACTTTTGTATAGAATGACACGTCTCTGCCTGTGGGGAATATTCCTGGGGACTGTCACTGCACTGCTAAAAGGAGAGCGTGATGGAAGTATTCTCACAGGTCACCCAAGGACCCCACTCTCTGAACAAAGAACTCCCCAAACCTACATCAGTGGGGTCTGGTAACCCCTCCAGAGTGTCAGGGCCGGACACCCAGGCCTGCTGCTCCCACACCAGGGCACCCCAGCCAGAGGTCCATAAACAGCCTTGGATGTGGAAACTGCAGATGTTCCTGATGGAGGCTGGGGCCAGTCACAGAGTCTCTCTGATGGTCCTGGTGGCTGGAGTGGGCTTGTGCCCAGGTTTAGCTCCAGCGATTTCAGGCTCTTCATCCCAGCATCTCTGCCAGGCAGCACCACCAGTGATGGCTACAGCAGAGATGACAGACCAGAGCTCACGTGAGGGCCCTACAAGAGGACCACGTGTAGTAACAGTACAGCTCAACTAAATCAGAGGCAACAGAGTTGTATAACAGATCCTGTGGGAACCCCACACAGGCCCAGGGTGGGGGGCCCCCAGGCAAGCTGGAGGACCCACTTATGGCCTAAGGTTCCCCAATCTTGGTAGAATTGTTTGTTATGATGTGAATTTTATTTCTTTGTGCCCAATTAAATTTCAACATCGCTAAAATGAGTTGCTCTGTGGACTATGACATTTGCTGTAACAATCACCAGCTTGATATTTAGCATCTTAAAGGACCGGGGCATGGACAGACGTGCATGGTGTCCACAAGTGTCAGTGACCTTCTTTCATTGAAAGCTGACACACTCATTTAGAATGGCGGGTGTTAAGTCAAAAAGAAAATCCCCTTTCAGGCAAAGGGGTTTATTTATTTATATTTTTTAAAGATTTATTTTTTATTCATACAAGAACTGTGGTACAGGCCAGGGTGCAGGGGATGAGAGGATCAACCAGAGACACAGTGGGGTGCTGGACAGGCAGATGGACTGAATGAAACACACTGCCTAGGGGAGCAGCGGGCGAGGCAGGAGAGGTCTGCTGCACCATGTGGGTCGCCTCCCTGGCCGGCGGCAGGGATCGAACTCCTGCTGCTGTGGTAGGTTGCGGTTTGCTTCATAACCCATTGCTTAACCCACTGTGCCTCCAGGGCGGGCCCTAGGCAAAGGGGTTTAAATATCTCTGGGCCACAGAGTGACCAGAACGGAGAAAAAGGAGGAAACAAACACTGAAGAAGGAAGGAGTGAGTAGCTGTTGAATGAACAGAGCCGTGACTGGGGGGCTTTCACGTGTATTTCAAAACATTCTCTTAGGTCACTTGCAAAAATAGAACCGCTAATTCTATTTAAAGCAAAAGAGAAGATTTTGGATTCTGCAGGGAGGTGTGAATGAGAGCTGGTGTCTCCTGTGGTCCTTCTGACATCTCCTCTGCAGCCCCTGCCAAGGCCTGGACACAAACTCCCCCTGACTCCTCTGGCCGGCTTGGCCCCGCCCCCGCTGCCACGAACTGTCATCTTTATTCTCCACATTCATAATGTTAGTGCTTCTCCCTGCCGCGATGCGCTCCCAAAAACCCCAAGTCAGCACTGTCTCGGCCATCCTGGAGCCTTTCAGGACCCAGCGCTTTGGTCACGTTGCTCCTACTCGCATGAGCCCTCCGCTGTTTTCCTGCAATTTGGAGTTTATGGCGCTTCCCGTCCCCACTCTGGCCTCAGTCACTCTGTGTCTCCTTCACGAGAGGAAACACCCTTCACTGTTCTGTGCTCGCCCCCTTTCCCTCCCCTAGTCCCCTTCTGCCCCTCACAAGGCACTTTGCTTGTGGCGCCCTTCACCACACCCAGCAGCACAATGTCATTATTCGGCGTTATTTCTGCATTACCCCGCTGGTCCACAAGACGGTGCTCTCACTCACTGCTGACCTCCGTTTGCCGGCGGAGCCTCTCCTTCCTCCTGCTCCTACATCATCCCCCAGGAGCCTCGCTTCCTGCCGCCATTTTGGATTGATAGAGGCATGTGTGTCCTTTCTGGACGCTGCCATTAATGAATACAAAGGAGAGAATGGGGGCTGAGGGAGGGCGGGACGTCTGCAAACATCCACTCGTAAAGCGGGGTGGTCTCTTTGGAAAGTCACAGCGTGATGTGCTAGTTGGCACAAGTGGTGGAGGAAGGAGAGGCACCTGCAGCAAACGGAGGCCGGTAGAAACGGAGAGCGCCGTCTTGTAAACTGGAGAAATAACGTGAACGGTGGAGCATGCAGTGAAGCAAAGAAGGGGACAACGGGCCGGCAAAGGGGCTGATCACACCATAATGAAGGGCGGGGCCGCTCACCAATGACACCCAGACAGCGACTGAGGCCTGAGGGGGAACGGGAAGCACCATAAGTTCCCAAGTGCGGAATAACGGCGGAGGGCGCCACCTCATGGCGAGTAGGTGCAACGCGGCCAAAGCGCTGGGTTCTGAAAGGGCCTGGGATAGCCGAGCCCAGCAGTGCCAGTGGGGAGAAGCAGTCAACAGGGCAAAAGCTGGGAATAAAATGACAGTACGTGGCAGAAAGGGGAGGCCTGGCCAAGCGGGAGGAAGGAGTGAAAGGCAGTTTGTGTCAAAGCCGTGAAGACTGAGCTGGAGAGAGTTAGATGTCAGCAAGGTTGACATGAGACATCTGCTCTCATTCACACCACCCAGCAGAATTCAAAATAGTTTAATTTTACTTAAATAGTGTTACCGGGCTGCAGCCAGCAGGAGGAATCTCTGGCTCCCCTGCAAGTTAGTGTGGCAGTCCTTCCTCAGAAACCTTTTATGTAGCAGTGTGCTGCCTGGATCGTGCAATGGACCAATTGGGTGTGAGCTGTGGGTTGATTGACACCAGGACTCCACCTCTCAGCACAAGTCAGTGGTAGCAGGGCCCCTCTTGTGACCAATCAGAGTCTGAGGGGGGCACCTTGAAAGTCAGAGGCATTTGGGTAGGGATCTGATGGGGATTTGGAGAGACCTGGAGGGGCAGATGGAGAAGCAGCAGCCCAGAGGAAGAAGAGCTCCTGCAGAGGAAGAGGAGAAGATTGTTCCAGTCTTCAAGGAAAGGAGGGAAGCCTCCAGCAGCCGCCCTCTGAGGAGGGAGAGAGACTGAAGGACTTTGTAGGGACTGGGACTCGGTTCTGGCTGGGACACTGACTGGAAGAAGCACCAAAGCCCCTGGGCCTGGTGTCTCAAAGAGCTGTTTGTTGGTGGCATAAACTAACAACTCACAAGCGCTGTAACGCTGGGGGTTCCACAACACTGCCTCTGTAGGCCCGTAGTGGTCATTGCTAGTGGACAGTGCTGCCTAGAAATGGTGACCGGTGACTACAAACACTGATGCTGTCTGGATGAAGCAGCCAGCCTCTTATGGATATGTAAGCGTTCTTGTTTCTCCCTGTTTATAAATAAACCCCATGACTGTTGTTCCTGTAGCCTGAGGTCCCTTGTAATTGTGCGTGTGGGTGAGAACCCATAGACAGTAACCTGTAGCGAGCACTGTCCTGATAGGCTATAGCCCCTGCTGCTATAGCCCTGGATTCTGGTTTGTGGCCTTTTGGCCTTTAGGGGCTTTTGGGGGGCTCTCTGGCCTGGGAATGTTCTCTGACCCCTCTTTCAGTCAGAGCCTCATTCCCCTGCCCCCCCTCCCTGTTTCATAGCCATCTATTTTTGGAAAATGACCTACAGAAATGCTTGGAAATACCTATAACAATATTTGTGAGTAAAAATGCTCACCAGTCCCTTTTTGATAGTAACAAGTGTTTGGAAAAAAATCCAAGTATCACCCCAGGGAAAGGTTAAATAGAATATAGACAGGAATGAAGTGTAATGATTAAATACAATAATTATGGGGTTTTTAATAACCTGGAAAATACTTATGTTTTAATGGTAAATGCTTCAGGTAGAATATAGAATCTCAGAGTTACATCACTCCACCCAGAAGAAAATATTAATGAAATGTACTCTCTCTACCACATATGTGCATGAATAAAAATGGAAAAATTATTCCTTTGCATGAGGTACAGTATTTATACATCAGTGAAAATAATTTAGCTCTAGCAGCATCAAAAATGTGGATGAGTGCTGTCTACATACTTTGGAATGAGCTGTAACATAAATTTATATGATTTAAATTTTGAATACCAGATAAAATTCAAGTCCTGTTTTAATTATACATTTAGTGATATGTACTTAGATGATACATTGTGCTGAAGAAAGAACAAGGGAAATAATTTTGGTAAAAGTCATATTGGTGCTCACATGTGGAGGAAGATTATGATACGCTGTTACATTTCATATCCCGGCTAACGGGAATTCAACTTGTAATTCTCAAACTCTGTCATGACTGCCTGCCTGTACACAAGTGTACCCCTTCAAAATTAGAAATATTGGAAAATATTAGGGAAAATCAGCTAAGACAGAAAGTATTGATATTGTGATGGGAAATTCATAGTTGACTGTTGTTGTTAGACTTACTACTGTTACCCTTCAACATTTCTCTAATGTGCACAACTCCTTTGTACTATCAGAACCACTCAACGGAAGCTAGGGAACAAATCATGGCTGACACTACCTCTCTGCTCCATGGTAGGTGAAAAGTAACTGATCATTCTTTCAAGTCTTCAGAATCCCCCTGTGCTTATAGGACGGCATTTTTGGGATGGAAATGTGGGCTTCCTGCTAGTGGAGCAGGCTGCCCAGAGCAGAAGTACCGGCAGCGCTCATGTCAAGGGCACCTGACTTCATTTTCCTGAGGGGCTTTGGTTTCTAGCCTCACCCGACGCTCCTGCTACTTTTTAAAGCCATATGACATAGTTTACCTTTTTTGTTCCTTTCTGAACTTACAAATGTATGTGGTTTAATCCTCAGCTCTGGATAACTTTAGTTTAAGTAAAACAGAACATGACTTCAAAGTCTGGGCTCCTGCGACCTTTCCAAATACAAGTGTCTGTAAATTGTATATGCCTTTGGGGAGAATCAGGTACAATGACAAATGCAGCCAGGGCGAGAGGGGCTCACTGCAAGAACACAGCGACTATTGACTTGGCCTAAAGAGGAGGGTTTCAGGGCCAGACAGGCCCAGGTGGGGCCCTGGCTTTTCCCTCCAGTTCATGAGCCTTGGTTTCCCTGTCACCACAGGGAAGGGTCCCCTCTGTCTTAGGGGATACACCAGATTCAATCACCACTTCTCTCTGAGGCCACAGCTGCTAGAGGCTGAGGCATGAGCTGGGCCAGCAGCTCGCAGTGCCCCAGGGCAGTCAGGTGTGGCAGATACAGCAGGGGGCACAAGGAAGCCCGAGGAGCCCCCATCTTCCCTGTCAGGGACACCTGAGGCATAGCTGGTGGGGCTGGGGGTCAGGCAGGGACACAGAAAGCAGCTGATCTGAGGAGTGACCTTGAGAAGCAGCGGTCAGGGATCCGGGGAGAGAAAAGGGAGCGTGAGCGGGTGAGGGAGGCCGGAGGCCTGGGAAGGCAAGGGCCAGACAAGTGTCTCATGCACTGTGCCCGTGTCTCCTTAGCGACGTCAGCCGCAGTCTGGTTTCAGACAGAACAGCCCGTAGAGAGGGGATGACAGGCCTGCAGTGTCCCCGGCGGGTGACCAGGTCAGGGCTGGTGTGTGTTCCTGACACGTGAGCAGAGCACTGGGGCTATGTTTGGGATTCCGCCTTGATTATTACCATGTCAGGTTTCCAAAATCCACACTCGTCCCACATTTGATTCCTGTGTGACACACTCCCACCCTGTGCTGGGCTCCAAAAGCCATGGAAGTGCAACTTGTTACCTGGCATCACCCTAAGCGGCTGACACAAGAATAGTCCTATGCAGAGCTCCATGGAGACAAGCGTGGAGTTTCCAGTGTTAGCATCACGTCATCTGTTACCTAAGAAGATACTTTTTTATCACTGAAATACTCTGTCTTCATCTTCTTTAAACACATCCACTGTGTATTTTTAGAGAAATAACACCCACTGTTTTTTAAATTTTGTTTTCTGAACAGTCGATCATTGGAAAAAGATAAACCATGGAAATACAGGTCCCTATTAGAAACTTGTTTACGGGATGGGGGATGTTCCGATGGGAGAGAATGTCAATGAGAAAGGAAATAGATGTCGACAGCCAGGACTGGGGCCTCCAAGCCAGATCCACCCACTCTACAGATTTTTCATGGCCCCTCTTGACCTCAACCGTGTGTGTATTCAGCTCACCGAATAATATAAGAAACATTACTGAGACACTTCAGAGTATATGGTTGGGAGGCAAGGAGTCTCCAAATTTAAGCTAGAGTTCCAAGATTTCATCTTTCTCCTTTAGCTCCTCATCTACAGCCTCTCTAGCATCCTTCTAGCCACCATGTATTCAGCACCAGACATTCCATACACATCATCTCTTTTAATCTCACTGACCCCATGAGATAGGCATTATCATCCCCATATTACAACCTGGGAAACCAAGACACAGGGAAGTAAGGTCTGATTTTAGATTGTTGTTGTAAGGATTAAATGAAATATTTTACATAAAGTCATCTAACTCAGTGTGTGGGAAACAGAAAGCATTCAATAACTATTATTTTTTGTTGTTTTAAAAAAGGTCAAAATAGAGGCTTACAGAAGGCAAGTGATTTTCCAGTGTTGGCTTCAGAATTTACATATGGGAGGAGTTTACTTAAAAACCTATGATGTTGACTTAGCTTGTGTATAACGAAAATGGCAACATTTCCAGATATGGTTATTTTCATATACTACAGCGATAATACTACCAATTGTTCACTGATCATGTTCCACACGGCTTGGGATAGTTGAAGGTCTGATGGACATCACAGGTAACTAAAGCACCTCCAAGTCATCTTTTGGCGCCACCTCTGTCATGGCCCAAGCCATGTCATGGCCCTAGAAAATGACAGAACCAGGACTTGAGAACAACACCCATCTTCACTCTTCCCCCACTCCACCTCTGCGAGTTGGCAGGGAATGTCACTGATTGGGGGCTTGACTTCCCCTGGGCTTGGCCTCTCACCTGAGAAGTTGGCACTGATCAGCCCCCCATACTTCTGTGGCTCTCTTGGGGCCACCAGCTCTGTTTTCCATAAGCAAGACTAGAACACAGAAACCCAAAAGGCAGATTCTTGACTTTTCTGAACAGCAGAAATTTTCAACAGGTGAACTGAAGTTGGAGTGAGTCTCTTCACTCTTCTCTAAATTGCTCTGGAAATCTGTCACCCAGTGTTAGGGTGAGCCAGCTAGCTCAGTGACTGCCTGGGGGTGACAGTCTCAATTTAATCAGAATTTTCATTCTTCCTGGGAGGACCCAAGTCCTGCCACAGGCTCCTTTTTGCAGACAGCATTAATTGTACTGCCTTCCTGGTTTTATCCAAAGGGTTGACAGGATATCCAGTTTCTGGATAACTATGGCAACAACAGGCAAACCTAGGATTTTACAAAGACTTCTCTAACGTGAAGAGAATGTCAAGGATATGGGTTTGTAAAAACCTCTCACATTCTGACTAGTGGCAAGAGGGTTTTCAGTAAACTCTAAGTGAAAAGCAAAATCTGCCCATCCTGGGTGCCACAGAGTTAGCTGGCTGACTCCATTCCCACGCTCACTGATCGATTCATTCCTGTGCCATGCATATTTGCTGAAAACCTGCTAATTGTCAAATACCATACAAAACACTAGGAATGGGATGAGCTTCGCAGTGGACAGAGCTCATGGTCCTCTGTAGAGGACACAGGAATGTACTGGGCACATACTCTGTTCTCTTTATATGGGATCCAATCTGTGTGTCCATTTGTTTATTTTTGTACTTTTTGAACATCTGAGCACTTATTATGTTAGATGCTTGGGAATGGATGCTAAGAAAGGCTCTCTTTCCTCTGCCTCTACTGGTTAAAGTAAGAGCTGTCCGGGCACAAACAATCAAAACAGAAGTGTGCTGACAAGGGCTGTTGTGATGGTTCATTTTATGTGTCAGCGTTACTGGGTATAGGATGCCTGAATATTTGTTTGAACAAATATGTGCCTGCGAACTGCTTTGGGTGTATGAGAGTATTTCTGATTTTAACATTTGATTGGGGCTAGGTAAGGCTTTACCAATGTGGGTGGGCCTCATCTAATCCATTGAGGGCTGAACAGAAAAAAAGGCTGAGTTAGAAAGAATCCTTTCTCTGTGCTGGATTGTCTTTGAAGTACATCAGTCTTCTGCCTTCAAACTTGAACTCAGACTCGAACTGCTGACTCGTCTGAGTCTCCAGAGGACTGATGACAGGTCTTGAACATTTAGCCCCATAAATCTTATAAGTCAATTTCTTATGGTGAACTTTATCTGCCTATTCTACCTACCTACCTACCTACCTACCTACCTACCTACCTATCATCAACCTATCTTTAACTCTTTTTCTGGACTATGCACTAAGCATCAATGGGAGTCGAGAGAAAGCTATTGAAACGCCTCCTGCCTGAACTAAAGTGCCCTTGCAGGTTCTTCACACTTTTGAATCCAAAGGGTGTGAGGCCACCGTAAGACTGCAGGAGGGCCCGGGTAGTTTCTTTCCCTACCCTCCCTGCCTCTATTTTCTCTTCACCTCCTCTTTCTTCTCCCCTCCCCCTTTTCCCCTTTCTCTCGCCCCTGATTCTTTCACTTACTCTATTTCTTGCCTCCCCCACTTACTCCTAGCTGTCATGTTTGGGTTCTTTCCTTTCTTTAAAAAAAACATGTTACCAGGTAAGGATCAGATGGACATACTTGCTATGAAGATGTCGGTAATTAATAGAATTAACATTTTGCCGTCCCAGCCCTACCCTTATCCTAGGGTTGGTTAATTTTAGCAAAGGCACAAATCTGAGCTCAAGAGCTGGGTGTTCCATGAATGGAGATGCAGGTGTGTGTCAAGGTGTGGATGGTAGGGGTGAGTTTTCTGGACAAAAGCCCTCCAAACACTCGGAATTCTAGTGTGTACGGATCTTAAAACACCCTGATGGAGACTTTGAACCCATTTCTAGTTCCAGCCAAGGGGGGAAAGACTTGCCATGAAGCTGCGCAGGCCAGGTCCAATGGCAGGTCTCAGGGAGGTTCAGGTTGGACAGGGGTCTCGCGCGCCACCACAAAAGCTGCCCTCCCGCCCCTCCCCCCCCACCCCCCCCCCCCCGCGTTCTTTCTTAGCCGCTTTTTTTTCCTGCCAAAGGCCGCTTGCGAAAATGCCAATGACCACCCGAGGGCGCTGTTACTCCACAATTTCTTTCTGCAGAAACACAGAATTTGTTTCTGTGATCCAACAAGGATGTTGGATGTCCTCGGCCCAGTTATATTTGAGGTAAAGGTAAGCTAGTTTACATCATTGCAGCTGTTTTAGGGGTGATAGGTTCAAACCTCTAGAATTGTATATTTTCACAGCTTGCCCACCACCCACATCCAAATAATCCTCTATCCTGCTCCATAAACCAAGGCATATCTCTGGCACAGAGGACAACACATATGTAGCCGCAGGATGGGGGCGGCACTGGAGCAAGGTTCAGGATGGTTCTGGGCAGATGGGTCAAGGAAAGGGAGTCTTTTGGAGCCCTCAGTGGCTTTTCATACTTTATTTAGTAGAGGTACATGGCAGGCAGGGGTGTCAGGGGGCCGGGAAGCTGGCAGGCCTCCCAGCTCCCAGTGCATCTCACCCTCTCGTCTGCTTCTCTCTCTGCTGCTGCTGCTGTCGGTTCTCTCGGTCGGTCCTCGCAGTTGGTCCTCAAAGTTCTGTCTGTTGGTCCTCACAGTTCTGGCGTCCTCATGACGCCGCCCATTTATGCCCGTGTCCCACTCAGGTGCGCCCACTTGCGCATGCCCACCCTGGAATGCTCGCAGCACCTCAGGTGTCCATCATCAGTGGTGGGAGGGTGGAAAGACCTGATCAACCTTTACCCTACAACATACTCCTATTAACATGAAAAAGCAGAGGAGGAAAAGCTACACATTATGAAAATGGCTTGAGATGTAATAATTTTAAATTTCTAACAAGGCGCCGGATTCAGTGTGCAGCCAAAGAGTACCCGTGCTGTCTAAACAGATTCGGGGTCTGAATCTGAAAAGATTTGGAGTTTGAGTCTAAACAGATTCGGGGCTTGAGTCCCAGTGCCATGCTTCGGTGTGTGGCACTCATTTTGTCAACTGTGTACGAGAACATTTGTGAGGCTTAAAAGAAAGGGGCACAGACCATGTGATCCAGCAATTCCAGTCCTAGAATCTACCCAAAGAATGCAAAACCACTAATTTGAAGGTATATCTGTACCCCTATGTTCACTGTAGTACTATTTACAATAGTCATGTAATCCAAGTGCCCAAGGACAGATGAGTAGACAAAGAAGGGGCCTTGGTGGTTGGTGGGGTGTGGTAGCATACATATGAAGAGGTGGGACCATATCTTTCTGAATTAGATATACTGTTGTAAACCAGTATCACCTTAATAAAAAAATACATAAATGTGAACATACTTATGTATATGTTTATTTATGTGTATATACATCTAATATGCTTATAGATGTATCTATATACACAGAGAGAGAGAGACAGAGAGGCATAGACTTCCTGGCTCCATGCCCAGGTGCATAGACCTTTAAATAAATAGACATCATTAAATATAATCTACAATAAAAAAAAAAGACTAAGAAGACATCAGCTGTTTGCAAGTCAAATGATTAGACTGGTATACAAAGTTGTATAATTGGCTGAAAAAGGAAAAGGTATTTAGACAGTGAAACTGACCAGATCAGGTCAAGCAAAGATAATGCCACCAGAAAGAACAGCTTGATTTCTCCCTCTTTTTCAATAGAAATACTGCCTTGGTGCTGTACTTATAGGCTCACATGGCCAAGAACTAGCTTCTTTTAATATTACAACCTCACCACTATGAGCAAATTTCATTCTTATCTCTTCCTGATTATTCAGACTGCTGTTCATCCCACCTGAGAAGAGCATAGTGATGGTACCTTGGGATAGTGAAGTTCGGGAACCTGAGAGGAAAGGAACAGCTACGAGCTAGCATGCTATGTAGACTTCAAGGCCAACATAATGAAGAATTTGGTATGTGGGTAAATTATGCACATTTGAGTTCAGTTTTGGAAAAATATATAAGAGAACTATTTTTGTCTTTTTAAACAAGTTTAGTATGGTAAGACATATTCTATAAACAATTATTATGCACTGCCATCTTAAGGGTTGGGCTCTGTCAATGAATTTTATCTATTAAAGAAAAGGTAATCTAATTGGGGGTAGTTTTAGGAATAGCAGCCTATGAGTTTTGTACTGATAGGTATTGGTGAAAAGGTGTTTAACCCCAATTTAATAATTAATAGGCTATATTTTTATAGCTCTGATAGAGTACCAACTACTTTTTTATGAATTCTCTCATTCAGTGTCCCCAAATGCCATTTTAAATATGAAGAAAAAGATTATTATTACTGTCATTTAAAGAATCTTTATTGATACATAATTCACATACAAAACAACTTACCCCTTTAATGTGTACAGCTTACTTGTTTTAAGCATATTTAAAGATGTAACCATCACCACAGCTTTAGAAAATTTTAATTACAACAAATGAAAACTGCCCCTATTCTTTAGTTAATTGTTTCTGTCTTTTCCTTAGTCTCTTTTTTTCCCTTGACCAGTCACATACAACTACTTATCTACTTTCTGTTTGCACAGATTTGCTTATTCTGGAACTTCATATAAATAGAATCATATAATACATGCTCTTTTGTGACTGGCTTCTTTACTTAGCATTTTTTCCAAGTCCATCCACATTGTAGTGCATCCTAGTACTTTATTCTTTTTTATAGCCGAGCAATATTCCATCGTATGGAAATACCACATTTTATTTATATCCATCAGTTGTTATGTTTTTGGATCATTTGTTTGCTTTGGTTAATTTGAATAATGCTACTGTAAACATTTATGTGTAACTTTTTGTGTGGACATAGGCTTTCATTTCTCTTGAGTAAATACCTAGGAAAGAAATTGATGGGTCATATGGTAACTCAAAGTTTAAATATTTGAGAACTGCCAGGCTTTTTACCAAAACACTGCATTTACATTGCCTTTTAGCAGTATATGTGTGTTCTGATTTCTCCACATCCTTGCCAATATTTGTTATTTAACTTTTGATTTTAGGCATTCCGATGGGCTTGAAGTGATATCTCATTATGATTTTGATGGGCACATTCCTGATAACTAATGATGTGAAACATCTTTTCATGTGTTTACTGGCCATTTTTATATATTCTTTGGAGAAATGTCTCTTCAGATCCTTTGTCCATTTTTAAATTGGGTTAGTTGTCCTTTTAATTATTGCATTCTGAGAGTTCTTTATGTATTATATAGATGTAATGCCTTATCATATATATGATTTGCAAATCTTTTCTCCCATTTGGTGACTTGTCTTTAAACCTTTTTGATTGTGACCTTTGAAATCCAAAGTTTTCCATTTAAAAAAATTTTTTTAATGCATACAAGCAATGGGGTACAGGCCAGAGGTGTGGGAGACGGTGAGAGGATTCACCAGAGATAGAGTGCGGAGCAGAACTGGCAGATTGACCGAAATACACTGCTGAGGGGAGCAGCGGGTGAGGCAGGAGAGGTCTGCTGCACCATGTGGGTCCCCTCCCTGGCCGGGGATCGAACTGGCACAGCCATGCCGCCAATGACTCACAGTGCGGCGCTCAACCGGGGATCAACCCTCTGCGCCACCAGGGGGGCCCATTTTTCCATTTTGATGAAGTCCAATTTATCTTTTTTTTTTTCAATTTATCTTCTTTTTGTTGCTTGTGTTTTTAATATCATATCCAAAAGTCCAGTGCCAAATTTGGTCATCAAAATTTGCTCCTATGCTTTCAGAGTTTTGACCCATTTTTCATTAATTTCTGCATCTGATATGAGGGACTGGTCTAATTTTGTTCCTTTGCACCTGAGTATCCAGTTAGCCCAGCAGCATTTATTGAGAAAACTATTCTCCCTTTTATTGGAAAATCTTAGCAGTCTTGTCAATAATCAGTTGACTTTAGGCACATGGGTTTATTTTTGTACTCTCAATTCTGTTCCATTGATCTATATGCCTTTTATGTCAGTAAAATGCTGTCTGATTATCATTACTTTAGAAGTTTTAAGATTGACAAGTGTGAGTGCTTCAGCTTGGATCTTTCCTTACAGTATTGTTTGGCTATTGGGGTTCCTTATAATTTCATATGAAATTCAGAATCAGCTTGTCAAATTCTACAAAGAGGTCAGCTGGAATTCTAGTAGATACTGTATGGAATTTGTAGCTCAATTTGGGGAGTATTGCCATCTTCACAATATTAAAGCTTCTTATAAATGAACACGAGAGCATTTCCAATTTATTTAGATCTTTAATTTCAACAAAGTTTTGCACTTCTTTTGCTGAATTTATTACTGAGCATTGTATTCTTTCTGATGCTATTACAAATGGAATTGTTTTTTTAACTCCATTTTTGAATTGTTCTTCACAAGTCTGTAGAGGCACAATTGATTATTTTTTATCTTGATTCTATATCCTGTAGCCTTGCTGAACTCATTTATTCATTCTAGTCATTTTTTAGTGAATTTATTAGTATTTTCTATTCATCTGTGAATAGGGACAGTTTCACTTCTTCCCTTCCAGTCGGAATGCCTACAGTTTGTCCTCTGTCTGCAAAGAGTCTATCAATTCCTTGTCAATTGTTTTTCACTATAATCTCTACCATGTTTGACAGCACTGTTAGACGTAACTTCTTCACTCTGTTGTAAGTGAAGTCAGTTCTTCGGAGGAGAATTTGCAGTTTTTTTTGTTATATAACCTGCTTTTGGCCCTAGGTAAAAATCTTTGTCTTCTAGGCCTCCCTGGTGGTGCAAGGGGTTGAGCGCCACACTGTGGGGCTTCTGCAGCCAGGGAGGGGACCCACATGGTCCAGTAGACGTCTCTCTCCTGCCTTGCCAACTGCTCCCATCCACAGTATATTTCCCTCAATCGGCCTGTTCTGCTTCCCCCTCTGTCTCTAGTGAATCCTTTCACTCTCCCCCACCCCCACCTCTGGCCTGTACCCCAGCTCTTATATATATATATATAAATAAATAAATATATTTTTTAAAAAAGATTTTATTTGTTTATGCATATAAGAGCTGGGGTACAGGCCAGAGTTATGGGAGGTGAGAGGATTCACCAGAGGCAGAGTGGGGAGCAGAACAGGCAGATGGACTAAAATACCCTGCTGAAAGGAGCAGTGGGCAAGGCAGGGGAGAGGTCTGCTGTGCCATGTGGGTCCCCTCCCTGACTGGGGATCAAACTTGTGTTGCTGTGCTGCGGATGCTTCACAGTGCAGTGCTCAACATTTTGCGCCACCAGTGAGGCCCCCTAAACAAATAAAATCTTAAGAAAATATTTGTGTTCTGGCTTTAAACTGGACCAGGGCAATGATGTATTTCTGACTGACATCTTTGCTTCAATTGCTCAGTGCTAGATGGTAGGGAAACAGTCGCCTCAGGTGTTTTTTGACTTGCTTCTCCTGGCTAGAATCCTCTGAGCTGGGGAAAGAGTTCAGGTTCTGGCATTCTCTTTGGCGCTGCACTGAAGGGAGAGTCTCTGTCTCATGAGTGGGACTGAAAAGAAAAGAGGATTCCCCATCATTCCAGCCACACTTGCCTAAAACTTAGTGTCAGCGTCAAGTAACTGGATGAGCAATGCAGATGCCCCACACTGCCTGGGGTGTAGGGAGAGAAGATCCCATGTCTGTAGCTCCACTAGTCCATGTCACTGAGCCGGGAGGGGAGACAGAAGAGTTTATGAGTTCTAATGCCACAGACTGTAATTAATCTTACCAAGTTTAGTAGCTTTTCTTGAATGTTTCTTCATTTGCAGTATGCACGTATGACCACTCCAGACACTTCAAATATTTCTTTTATAAAAAATCATTTATATCAGTTTTTCTTGGGTGCCACTTCAGAGAACTCTTCATGCCTTCAAGCTGGAAAGTGGAACCCTCATTACTGTTATTTAAACATGAGGACAATGGTCACATGTTTGGAAGACTGGGAGGGGTGGACACAGGAGAAAGAGAAGTCACCCAGAATCAGGTCAATCCAAATGGAAATTACAGAAAGATTTTTTAAAAAGATTTATTTATTTGTATGCATACACAATCTAGGGTACAGGCCAGAGTCGCGGGAGGTGAGAGGATTCACCAGAGACAGAGTAGGGAGCAGAACAGGCAGATGGACCAAAACACACTGCTGAGGGGAGCAGCGGGCGAGATAGGAGAGGTCTACTGTGCTATGTGGGTCCCCTCCCTGCCCGGGGATTGAACTCATGCTCATGATGCTTCACAATGCGGCGCTCAACCCGCTGCACCACCAGGGAGGCCCAGAGAAAGATTTTAGATGTTATCTAAAATCTATATCAGATTTTACTGGGTACAGCAATTTCTGCACAATTGCTCTTAGATATAGTCCTTTGATCTCTACCTGAATACCCCCCAACAATGTGGAACTCCTTCTGTCAGTTTAGACTGAATATTATCCCCATGAGCAACATATCCAAAATAGCTTGTGTTTAATGAGTGGGGGTGATGCACAAATAAAAGGGGAACACAGAAAATAAGTTCTTTGGGCTCCTAAATACTTTGATGTCTCCAGCAGGTCATGGACATGTTGCAAAGTGGCAACTAGCTGTTTTTGGACACTGGTGCCCAAGAGACTGCTCTATTTTTAGAAATAACCTAGTGCTTGCTAAAGAGGTCCAGGACTCATGGGTCTGGAATGTGACATTCTTGCACCCGCAGGCAGGGCAGACTCATGTTCTATTGCTGATTCCCCTCCAATCATTTTTGCTATCACAAAAGGACGAATCAGACCACAGAACTGGCATGTACTTGGGGAGTTTGGCAGATGTGTGATTTTAAATGCTGACCTTGAAAGAATTGGTGATGGCTGCTGTCTCAGACCTTTTTTACGGTAGCAGCTTCTTTCTCTGCCCTTCTATGCTATTTCTGTGCTCCAGGAGGCTGCCCTCTTGTGGGGTGGGGGGCATCACTTGGACCCCCTCACTAACTACCTTCTAGTTGTATTCAGGCGCAGGGAGCACCAACAGAACAGACAGTGTGAAAGGAGAAGCTGAGGTAATGACCGCGTCCCTGCTCTGGAACCTCATTTCTGGTTGGAGCTGTGGCACCCCCAACCCAGATCCAGGAGAACAACTTCCTCTCCTTGTCCCGCTAGACCTATGAGTACTGGTGACAGCTGTTTTTTCGCCATTCCTTGTTTGTACCCTTAACGCCTGTACCTTTGAAACAGACCTTCATTAAGCTCTCTTGATTGAAGCGTGGGCGAATTCTCTTCCCTCTCACGGACTCCTTGTTAACATCTTGCCATGGTAACAATTATCTTTCAGTTCCCTTAATTATTAGTAAGCCTGGAAAACAAGCAAACTTCATGTTTCTGTCCTAGTATTAACTCTTGGAACTTCATACACTCACCTGGCTCCCATGTAAACAAAATAGTTGGCATCGTTCATATCTCATGCTGGAATTTTAAGCCTCTGTTGGATTTGTGGATCTGTTTATTTCACAAGCTCCTTCCAGAGGTAGAAGAGCTAACATTTCAACATAGTTTGACTGTTGCTTGAAACCAGAACTTGTTTGGTTCCTGAACTTTTCCTGCATCAGTGAAATATGCAGAATCTTTGTACCTTTATGAAATAGTGGGACATTTCAACATGTAGCACAGGGTATCCTAGCTTAATGTTGAGCAATTCTGTTCCAAAGCTCTATCTAATCAATAAATTTTCTTGTCCACAAGCATGACCTTAAAAAATTAAGTTTTGATAAGTTTAAGCACAAACAAAAACTAACTGCCTTCTCAGGTCTGTGCTAATTCACCCAAGCTCGCTCTTGCATTCAGAGCCAAATGACTACACTCTCTACTTATAAAAAGAGTGGCTTCCCAATACCTAAGGACCCATCAACACTTTTAGGCACTCTTGTCACAAGTCAGCCAGGCTATCTTTTGCCCAGCAGTTCACTGGCACACTGGCTTGAATCTTTTATTTATTTATAGTGACAGTAACATCTTTGGCACTTGCATTCTCCTAAAAGCCTGATAACCCCAGTTATCTTGTGTTGTAAGTGGCCCAGCCTTCACTTAGTTAGAAACGAGTGTTTGGAGGGGGCAGGGAGACGGGGCTATTCTGACTCACCGACAGTTCCCTAATGTAGTATGTTTATGGAGCAGCAGTGCTGGCTATCGTGAATACCTGTGAATTCGCCACGGAAACTGTCAGCCAGTTTAGAGGCATCAATGATGAAACCCTGGGTTATTTCTGGAATAGGTGATTGATGTTTCAGATAGAAGATGACATTATGATGGTATCCAGACTTGCTATGATAGGAGTTAATGAAGGTAATGATGATGATAATGATATTTACTTTGTACCTTACAAAGGACTCTTTAGTCCTTTTATCTCATTTGCGTTGAAAATTTCCTTTTGGAGTTGGGAGGGGAAGGTGTTATTAATCTGTTTTTCGGGAGAGAAAATGTAAAGGAAGTTAATTGTTCAGCTTTCAGGCTCCATTTTGTGGTAAGATGTTTATTTTTATTTTTTTAAAGATTTATTTATTTATGCATACAAGAGCTGGGGTACAGGCCAGAGGTGTGGGGGGTGGTGGCGAGAGGATTCACCACAGAGAGCGGGGAGCAGAACAGGCAGATCAACAGAAGTACACTGCTGAGGGGAACAGCAGACACAGCAGGAGAGGTCTGCCTCGCCATGTGGGTCCCCTCCTGGCCGGCAGCAGGGATCGAACTCGTGCTGCAGTGGCTGCAGTTTGCTTCATAGTGCGTTGCTTAACCCACTGCGCCACCAGGGAGGCCCTGTGGTGAGATGTTTAAAAGACAAACTAAACTTGGAGACATCACCATTTCATTCTATACAAAGTTGTAGTCTTGAGCCTCAGTAGTGTCACTCCCTGACACAAAGCCCTTAGGAGATCCTCACAAGCTGTCAAATTCAGTCCAAATATCAAACCTTCATGGGAAAAGCCCTTGAAATTCTTACATAGATGGTCTTACTGTGCTCTTCTTTCTGCTTGTCTCATGTTTTGGTCAGATCAATCCACCTGCTTACCCCTTCCATCTGTATAGAGTACTCCATTCTCCTTTCATAAGATTCATCACTTTTGCTGTAACTTGGTTAAAGTCCATTTTCCAATTTGTATATAAATTCCAGGTAATAGGGACTGTCACCCTTGTAGCTCAGGTACCAGCAGAGTTAACTGGCACGCAGTAGGTGCTTCTGAAATGCACACTGTGCTCTCTTACTTCACTTGTGCTGTTCCTCAGCCTCCATGCCTGCACGCCCATCTTGACTGATTGAAGCTGGAACTATCCTCCCAAGCCCAGCTCAAACCCTGATTCTTCTGCTTGCTCTCCCAGATGAAGGGACTGCTGCAGCACTGTTCTTTTACAAATTCTCACCTCGCTTTCTGCTGTATGGTCATCATTTGTTACTGATGTAGCCTTTCTTCCTGTTCCTTCTAGACTGTCAGCTCTCAAAGACAGGACTTCATCCTGGAGCTGTAATGAGCTCACTTGTAAACCACTGGTGACCAGCATTCCTCACTCAGCAAAATTAACATTTCCAGAATCTCATCATGGGAGGGGATGTTATTCATTCTTATCTTATTCTTCTGGAAGGCTGAAGGATGGTCAGGGAATCCCTATCAATTCTTTCTCTTAGAGCTGTCTCTCTTCTCTGTGAGGAGACCTGTACCCTGACACATAGGTGGTGGGGGGCTCTCCTGTGGAGGGCGCGGGAGACAGAGGATGACAGCTGGCGCATTTATAGTTTCATCACCCATACAATATCAATCTAATGGAGAAGAACTGATCCACACACCACCAATTGAGAAGATGTGATTAAATTAACAGCCTCTCCAAGGAATTTTAGCACTGGTCTGTGTTTCTGATGAACATGTGCATGTATCATTCAGTTACAATAAGAAGACACCAAGTTGAACTAACTCTGGGTGTGTGTTCAGTCTTATAGGCACTATATTTTTCATGGCTTGAAGACACTTCACTAACAGCAATGCAGCAATGTGAGCACACTGAGCATACACGCTGTAACTTTCCATATAAATTAGAAAGAGCAGATTTGGCAGCTGTATCATGGAATATTCAGAGATGTTAAAATTGGTAATGTAGATCTGTATTTATTGACATGGAGAGATGTCTACAATTTACTGCTAAGTGAAGGAAGCAGCCACAGAATAGCATGATTGTATAAAGTTATTCCATATTTAAATCTACGTTTATAGGTATGTGGATATTCTTGAAAATGTGAACAGTGGTTATCTTGACATGATGACATTTTTTCTTTACTTTTGCTCTTGTAGTTGCTTTGAATTTTATTTTTACAGTGAACAGTTGTTAATTTTACACTCAGGAAAAGAAAGACAATAAAGCTACTTTGAGTTTGGAAAAATTATGAATAAAATCCTTCATTTAATTTAATCTATAAATTTCCTAAAAGATACTTATTGTAAAACAAAGATGAAAAATCTCTTGCATGAAAAGGAAAAAAAAATGGCCTCCATGGTGGCACAAGGGGTTAAGTACAGCAATATGAAGCATCCACAGCCACTGCAGCACAAGTTCAATCCCTGGCCAGGGAGGGAACCCACATGACTCAGCAACTTCTCCTGCCTCTCCTGCTGCTCTCTTCAGCAGTGTATTTCAGTCAATCTGCCTGTTCTGTTCCCCAATCTGTCTCTGGTGAAGCTTCTCACCCCACCCCGCACCTCTGGCCTGTACCCCAGTTCTTGTACAAATAAAAAATAAAATCTTAAAGAAAAAAAAAACAACACAATCTGTTAAAATACCACCTTAAGTGAGCCTGACCACAGTTAGGAGTAGGAGGGAAAAAGGGGAGACCCTTTAAGGAAGAGCACATGTGAATCAAGACCTCCTGACCTACCAGGGAGAACATGCATACTTTTAAATGTCTGAGGTATGAAGGATCACTATAAATATTATTTTAATCCAAGCATTTGATGCAGCTGATTTGCAAGTACAGCGTTTCTTTTTTAAAAATTTTATATAAGGGAACCAAATAAAGATTAAGGAAAAGAAATAAGAGCAATAATAATAATAATAACAACAAGAAAGAAACAAAAACCAAAAATGAAAAGACAAAGACAAACTGGGGATACTTGGTGGGGATGGAAGAGGGGAAGGGTGGAGGGCAGATGGGAACACGTGGGACTGAGGTGATGGTGCACTGGTGATATGGTGATGGGGAATACATGGGGATTACAATTGATGTACAATTAATGTAAATTTAAAAATGATATTAAAAATATTTAATAAAAAATGTAAAAAAAAAACCACAATGAGATACCACCTCATTCCAGTGAGAATGGCCCATGTCAAAAACAAAAACAAAAACAAAAACCCAAAAGCAGAAACAAGAAGTGCTGGCAAGGTTGTGGGGAGAAAAGGAACCCTTTTACACTGTTGGTAGGAATGCAGACTGGTCCAGCCCCTGTGGAAAGCAGAAATTTCTCAAAAGACTAAAAATGGATCTATATGACCCAGCAATTACACCCCTAGGTATCTATTCCCAAAATACAAGAACACTAATTCAAAAGGAAACTTGCACTTCCACGTTTATAGCAACTCTATTTAAAATGGACAAGATATGGAAACAATCTAAACACCCCAAAAGAGATGACTGGATTAAGAAGATGGGAGATATATATACACATATATATGTGTGTATACACACACACACACACACACACTGGAATATTACTCAGCAATCAAAGAAGAAACTCATGCCATTTGCAGCAACATAGATGGGGCTGGACACGCTTATGCTAAGGGAAATAAGCTAGAAGGAGAAAGGTAAATATCAAGTAGCGGCACTTATATATGGACTATAGAGAAACCAAACAAAGGGTAACACAAAGTTTAAAACCCTACTTGAAAACTGACCTTATTGTAGGCTTTTTTTTTTTTTTTTTTGGTGGGGGAAGGAGAACATAACAAACTATGGTGGAAGACTATGGGCACTTTGGTGGCAGAAGACAATGGTGATTACACCTGGGTAGGGGAGGGAGGACCCCACACTGTCAGAACACTGGCAAGGATGTAAAATAACGGCACTTCAATTAAAAATTTGTAATCAAATAATTTTTGAAAATAAAAATACAAAGCTTTCCTCTCCTAGAATGGCTATGTTAGACACTAAATGTTTGTGGTTCCAAAAATTCATGTACTGAAGCCCCGTCCCCAGTGAGATGGAATTTGGAGGTGGCCTTTGGGAGATGAGTAGGTCATGAGGGTGCAACCTTCACGATGGCATCAGTGACTGCCTGTAAGCGAACAAAGATGATCTCCTTCTCTGCCATGTGAGGCTACAAGATGTCCCTCTGTAGATGAGACACCAAATCCGCTGGTACCTTGACTATGGAATTCCCAGACTATAAAAATAAAAGTTTAAGTCATTCAAAAAAAAAAATTATGATCGTTGGGCCTCCCTGGTGGCGCAGTGGGTTAAGCAACACATCATGAAGCAAACCACAGCCACTACAGCATGAGTTCGATCCCTGCCGCCGGCCAGGGAGGGGACCCACATGATGCAGCAGATCTCTTCTGCCTCGCCCGCTGCTCCCCTCAGCAGTGTGTTTCAGTCCATCTGCCTGTTCTGCTTCCTGCTCTGTCTCTGGTGAATTCTCTCACCTCCCTGGACTCTGGCCTGTACCCCAGCTCTTGTATGCATAAATAAATAAATCTTTAAAAAAATTATGACCATTTATTTATTATCTCTCTTGATTATAAATTCTTGAAAAATTTCCTATTACATAGCCAATACATATTTGTTTGTTAAACGTTTGATTGAAAGGATAGTATGCCATCTGGGAAGTCTGCATTCCTTACCAAAACTCTGTATAGATCTGTGTTCTCACCAGGCAGCCACTAGTCACAGATGGCCCTTTAAATTTTATTGGATTGAAAGTGAAAGTTCCTCAGATACAGTAGACACATTTCAAGGGCTCAATAGGCACACAAGGCCATATACTGCAAGTGCAGTATTTCTAATTCTGTAGCTATTAGGACAAGAGAGACATCTTCCCATCTCTGAAAGCAAAGAAATGGAGACTTGGTTCACTACAGCAAGAAAGAGACATACGCTATCAATCACATACAACTCACACTTTATTCCATCGTGATTAGTATACTTGAGGATTGGGACAGCAAGAGACTAAAATCAGTGCAGAACTTCTCTGGACTAAAGGGCCATCAAAGGCATTACTGGTTTTGGCACACAGAGTGGATAACCACACACTGGCTGCAATAAGAGGTAAAACGTACAACTCTCACAGCATGTTGGAATCAAATCTGTCATGTAGAATGTTAAAAGAGTGAAAACTTACAAAGACTAACATGCAACTCTATGTAAGTCACATTATTCGTCTATAGACTATTTTCCCTTAGAGATAGACAGACATAGCAATCTGTTCACAGTGGCTTAAAAGAGCAACCAATATACAGAGATACCTGCCTGCTGATTTCTATAGCAATCCACCATAGTTTAAGAAATAATGCTAAATAATATATCTTCTCTATATTGTTCATATTTGACTGATTCTTACTGACCAACTCATTCTGACTTAACTTTTACTTACTTAAATACAATTCCTAATGTCTTTAAAACTTCATAAAGCAGCTTCTGTTAGTTTATCTATCCTTATAAATCACAATAGACAAGGACAGGGCCTAAATAATGGATTATCTTTTTTCTTCAAAGATGACATTATGTTGATGAGAACATCAAAGAAGTAATACTACTATGCCGTGAATATTTAGACTTTCACATCATCATATCACAGGGAGTCCAAAGAAGCCAGCATAGTAGGTGACAAAGCAGTCACTGTAGAAGAGACACACATAAACTATGTGATTTCTTAGACAAAGAAGGAAAGAGAGAAAGAAGTAAAGGAAAGGAAAAAGTGAAAAACAGTCTTCTGTAACCCAACTTGTCCAAAAGAAAAACTGATTCACTTGTAATTAACTAAACATAATGGAAAATAGATCTTTAATTTAGGATGACAGAACTAAAGCTCTTGAAAAATTATATGCCAATTAGCTTTACTGTTAAACCTAAACTAGCTAATTCTGTTTTCTTTTTATTTTTGAAATATTAAACTCTCAGAGGGAGAATTTCTTCTTATTCCAGCATAGTGCCAGAACAGAAAAGCAACTATAACCACTCAGGGCAATTTTTCTTCATTAACCTGAGCATGTGGGTAACATTCATTCTCTCATTGTTGGAAACATATTACTCATCCATGATAGGATAGTGCAAAATCTAACAGTGACCAAGATATGGTTCATTCACAGGATGTATATAATTAGATATTTGCACATGATATGTCTTTCAAAATGAAGCAACAAAGAGGAAAAGGAAGAGAAGGAATGTCTTCAAGTTCTGGCAAAAGCCATTAAATAAATGAAAAAAAGACAGATAGTGGTTAAATATGTCTTGGTTTCCTCAGAGGCTAGATAACTCCAACTGTTAAGAAGGAGATGAAATCAATACAGGTACTGCTCTCTTGGTCACCAAACATGAGGACTCCTTGATCAGAAACACATAGGTTGGCAGAGCAAGACTTGAAGTACTATTTCTTAATCTTGATTCTCAGTCCTAACAAGCCACAGGCAATACAGGAATGGTAGAGATGACTAGGAAGTTTGAAAACATGCCTAGATGAATCATCATTCCTTGGAAAGTACCATTTTTCTGTGGAAAGGCCGATTCTTTCAAGTTTAAGTAAAAGACAGTGCCCTTTCCACTCCTTGCTGCATTGTTCTTTGTTAGGGACATGTGTTAGTTTAAGGTTGTGTAATTTGAAGACTAGAAAGGAAAAAGACATTTTCACTGAATTCCACAGTAAGTGTTCATAGATTTTTCAAACCATTGTCTATGGTTAGTTTCAATCACTTAGCTAATCATTTCTGGAGCATGTGGCTGGCACCAGACCATCAATAATCATTTTTAGATGTGATATCCTTTTTTGGAAAGAAATACATTTTTTTCAAAATTGCAGGTGGACATGGGTGAATTGGTGGCAGGAATCTCAGGGACTATACCTGAGAGGAGAAAGTATATACTGTACAAAAATGAAGAATGATGTAAAAATATATATAAGATAAAAAAGTTGCAGGTAGTAGAGGCTGGAGGTAGAGGAAGTGAAAATGGGGGTAAATAGAAATGACCTGAAGGGAAAATTAAGACTGTTCTCCAATTTCTGTATATGACCAGTAATGAAGCAAAAATTCATGGAATGTGACTTGAAGACTTTCTAAGAAGTTGCACCCATGGGTTGTTTCTAAGCTTCTTAGGGGATTTATCATCCTCTAGCAACCATCTGGTGCCAAATTTACCTTCCTAGGTGTGGTGCCTGCTTCTAGAATTTAGATCTCTGAAGCAAACCCTGTCAGGATGTGCCTCTGTGGATATAACTCCCCAAACAGCTGCTCTGATTTTAGTCCTGGTTCTGCCAAGGGGCCCTGTTAGCTCTCTTTTGAAGAGTGGGGTTGGTAAGACAAAGCCTGGAGACAGAGGGACCATGGCTGAGAGGCTGGGCACACAGGAAGGTGTCTCGGGGGCAAGGCCCCAGATCTTACGCAAGGTGACTGTATAGAGTTGGGCAAGACAAAGAAAGTTACTGGGAGAAAGCTTCCAGGGTTCAAAAAGGAAAAAAGAGGGAATAAAGTAGGATCTACAATCAGGGAATTTCACTGGAACTGAGATGAATAATGATAGAAGAAAAAAAACACACACACACAGCACAGCTTATCTGACTGATCAAGAAGTCACTTCTCAGAATATACTGGCAAACAAACGATCTTTACACTGATAAGACAAACACAAAAAGGAATGTTTCCTTACTATTATTAATCACATTTCAACAATTCGTTATCTCTATATTTTCTAGATTGCTTAATTCATTTAGCAAATCCACAGCTTAGGTACCACCTCAAGGGGAGGGTGCAGAACGAAGCGATTAAACTTAGAATTAAAATTTGTAAACCAGTTAGTAGCACAGTGGCACAGTAGATTGTCAATGAAAACAACGGGAGTGGGTAGAGTTACGGGCCTTGTGAGAGCAGGATTGCCAGCTCCAAGGGAGGGACTGCGACTCAGGAGCCCACCTTCTTATTAATTAAAATGGAGCAGCACGTGAGCAGCCCGTCCACCTTTTCCAGTTCAGAATGGCTCACAGGGATGAGCATGTGGTCCTTCAGCTTTTCATACACCTACAGTAGGGATCAAGGGGAGAGAGAGAAGAGGGTTATAATTCTGCTTCTGTCTAAAGCCCATCTCCCCACTGGGGTACAGAATTAGAATTTAGGTTCTCCACCATGTAATCCTAGGATATGCATCTAAACCACACATGCCCACACGCATGGACCCAGCAGCGTTGGTTAACCGCCAGCTCTGCCGTAACCTCAGAGCCAAAGACATGTCAGAAATGTGGTTGCTAGTGGAGGTGCTCTCACTCCCCCATTGTCATTCTAGATTAAGTGATAAATGCGAGTTGGTGGCATGTTTTCAGTCTTAATTTTACTCTTTCCACACTTTAAAAAGCAGTCAACTATACTTTAGTGTTTCTTTCCTTACCAACACCACTGGGAAAACTCGATAAAATGTAATTTATGTGAAGTATCAGCTTAAACTGCTTTTATGTTATAGGTGTGAATTTTATAGCATTTTTTGACACTAATAGAAAGCATGTGCCAAAACTTCAAAATAATAAACTTTTCTCTGATGATCAAACAAAGACTTTTTAAAAACAAAGTCACCTGAATACACACTGCCTAAAGATAATTGACTATGCTTCTTTAGGAAGCAGTTTTATTCAGGACAGTGGTTAATTGAGTGTGCTGGAGCAGGACAGAGTTGGGTTCCAAACCCAGGTTTTTTGTTTTTTTTTTAAAGATTTGTTTATTTATTTATACACTGCTAAGAGATGCTGCATGTGAGACTGGAGAGGTCTCCTGTGCCATATGTGGGTTAGCTCCCTGGCCAGGGATCGAACTCAGGTCTTAGCAGTGATAGTGCTGGGACTTAACCCCTAGGCCACCAGGGAGGCCCCCAAACCCAGTTTTGACAACTTACTACATAAAGTGTGATCAGTCCAGTGACATCTTCTGAGAGCCTCAGACTGGAATGACAGCACCTTCACAGGGCTGATGTAAGGACAAATAAGATAATGCACATAGCCTGCTTGACACAGGGCAGGCCCTCAGTAAATACTGATGATGTTTTCATTGATAGACCGGGCTCAATTCAGAAGCAATTAATGACCCTGGTGGATAATCCAGAGCAGTGCTTCTCCAAGTGCGTTCTATAAACTGGGTGCTTGTTGATAACGCAGATGCCAGGGTGGGAGTTCAGGAGCCTTTTTAACAACTCTTCTGCATATTACAATATGAGCCCCACTATTCATCTGAGGTGGTGACACCCCAGTGTACAGTCAGAAGTCCTGTTTTCCCCAGGTTCACACTTTCAGCCACAGAGATAGAAATTATCCCTTCTTCTCCTTTTATCTGTGAGAGGTAGATAAAGTATGAGGATAAACCTAGTAATTATATAGTTATCTATCTAAAAAGTGGCATAAAATAATTTCTAAAATTTTTAAAGTATAAGATAAGATAAATAAGATAAAGTATAAGATAAGACCACCAAAAAAGGGTCCATGGTTACCAAAGGCTCTTCTGCCATTCTTACAATAAATATCTTGTCCCTCTGGGCAGAGATGAATATGCTTGAAAGACTGAAAAGATACAAACATCTGAAGAATCTACAAATCAGCGCTGCTCCACTTGCTTGGTAGAGTGCAGGTGAAGTTACTAAAATATTCACAGAAAATTGGCAGAGTGCTCTGAAAGACAAGGAAGACTTTTCAGAGCAGGGAATTTTGAATTCCATATCTAGGAACAATTCCCTTGTTGGAACACAAATGCAGAGACTCGTGGACCAGATGACTGATTCCAAGTGTACTATATTTCTTCCTCCCCTTTCCTTCTTTTTTTTTTTTTACAAATGCAATATATTTATTGATAACATATTTATATAGAATACTCACTAACAACTTGTTATTTACCTGCTGATATCTGAAATTTTTCTTTTTTTAACTCTTACTCATTTTATTTTTTAATATAATTTTTAAAAAATTTACATATATTTGACATCAGTTGTAATCCCCATGTATTCCCCATCACCATTTCACCAGTGCACCATTACCTCAGTCCCTCGTGCTCCCGTCTGCCCTCCACCCTTCCCCTCTTCCCTCCCCACCAAGTGTCCCCAGTTTGTCTTTTCATTTTTGGTTTTTGTTTCTTTCTTGTTGTTATTATTATTATTATTGTTCTTATTCCTTTCCTTGATCTTTATTTGGTTCCCTTATATTCCTCCTAGGGGAGGAACCATCTGGTATTTTTCTTTTGCCTTCGGACTTACTTCGCTGAGCATAATCCCTTCCAGTTCCATCCATGTTCCTATGAATGCGTCCAGTTTTTCATTTTTGATTGCTGAGTAGTATATGCAGTTCCTTCTTTTGTGCAGCCCTGACAATGAACACCCACCTCTTTGGGCCACTTGTAATCCCCTGCCTTCAGAAACATGCCTTAGGAAGAGCATGTCAGATATGTCAGAAAACAACCACTCAGTTGACCATCTAACTGTAAGTCTCTGTGCTTAATGCATAGCATGGGAAGGCATATTTAATAGGGCCAGAGCACTGGCAGCTCAGGAAATCTACAAACTCATTTGAAAAGCTTTAAAACCAGGTATGCTCATATCACCAACTGTGCATAAATTAGTGATCAGTGACACAGATGAGAAGACTGAGTTCAATTAACTTAACTGTGTGCTATAGTATACCAAACTTCCGTTCTCTGAATGACTAGAAGTGCATAGGGAGATTTATCACTCCATTATGAAAACATACCCAGGCAGGAAGATGATCGGGGAGGCCAACCCAGCTGCAGTGACCAGGAAGAGTGTTTTTTTACCTTTGCACTTTCTGGATACTCTTCTGGGGTTCGGTGCAGTAAGACATGGCCTTTGCTGGGGATATTTAGATATAAACAGTTTGCAGCCATGTCATCAGGCACGGTGAGTTTGTCGTAGCGGTGGTCACTCATCTGTTGCATGATCTATGAAGAGAAACAAAGCAGGTCTAACACTGTCTCCCCATGCTCTCAAACAGAAGGGCAGCATTATAGCGGATATAAGCTTGCAACTGATGTGTAAGAACATTCCTGTGTTGCGGTTCCTGTCCATTACCTCTATTCAACTTCCAGCCACAGAGGACATACCCAATGAAACTGTGATTCTTTGAAAGATTTGCAAGAGCTCTTGTTGTTCTCTTATTTATTTATTTATTTTTAATAGTTTCTTTTTTTAAAGATTTATTTATTTATTTATGCATACAAGCACCGGGGTACAGGCCAGAGGTGTGGGGTGGTGAGAGGATTCACCACAGAGAGCGGGGAGCAGAACAGGCAGATCAACAGAAGTACACTGCTGAGGGGAGCAGTGGGCACGGCAGGAGAGGTCTGCCACACCATGTGGGTCCCCTCCCTGGTGGAGGCAGGGGCAGGGATTGAACTCCTGCTGCAGTGGCTGCGGTTTGCTTCACAGTGCGTTGCTTAACCCACTGAGCCAACAGGGGAGGCCCTGTTGTTCTTTTAAAAGAGTGTGTTTGTCTCTATTTTTTTAAAAAACCATTTTAAAATTGCCTATGATTTTTCTAGTTTTGTTCATCAGACTAATCAGTAAGATACAAAATGTCCATAGATAAAAAAGGTCCTGGAAGGATTTTGATGATCCTTGATTGAGTAAGCAAGGTTGCTATGGTCTATTTGTAAAAAAGTTAACACTTTTCCTGTTTTCTTGGAAAGGAATTTTCTACCAACCTAATAGAGTGAGAAAATCTACTGAATTCTAGGGTCTAGTATAGGAAGGATATAGCCACACAAACACTGAAAAGGAAACGGAGGCTTGGTTGGAAAGGTAGACTAGAAGCAGATTGTGGAAAAGATCTTAATAGATCTTCATAGCATGACATTTCAGCAGATTCCTTAAAACATAATACTGATAAATCTGCATCATTAATAAATTTATTTAGCAGTAACTATGCACACATACATATGCACATAAACAACCAATTTTCTCTTTTTCTAGGTACATTTTAAATGAATTCAACTGTCTGTTGGCAGGTGATGCCCTTAATACAGTAAGAATAAAAATCATCTGGGAAGAATGTTTAACTCATGTTCCTAGGCCTCACCCTCAGGGATTCTAGTTTGGCAGATTTGAGGTGAAGCATAGAAATTTGTATTCTGAATGCTCTCCAGGTAATTTTCAGGCAGATGGTCCCTAGACCACACTTGGAGAAAAAACGAGTTTAGCAGATATGTCCATCAAATGATGAGTTTATTAGCACTTGCACGAAATAGCTTACAAAAGAACAAAAATGAAACCTGTACAAAATTTAAAATATTGCTAACTCATCCCTACCTACATCCTCAACACAATCAAAATCTCTCCCAAACAGCACCCCTCTCCCCAACAAAACTATCTAAACACCAAAAACAAATATTATTTAGACTTAAAAAACTCTTTTAAATCAATATTCATACATTTTAAGAATCTGCTGAAATGTCATACTATGAAAATGTGATAAGATCTTTTTCACAATCTAGTTCTAGTCTGCCTTTTCAGACAAAATCTTCCCTCCCTATCGGTATTTATATAATACTGAGCTTCCTTCTACCAGACGACACTAGAATTAGGTAGATTTTCCCACTCAGTCATGGTGACATTAGATAGTGAAGCCATTGCATGAAACAGTGGAAGAAACTTCCTGCTCTGCAGAAAATTTATTCTGCAAGAGAACATGATAAGTGGCAAATAATAAGCATTTCCTCACAATCAGGTAAACCATTTAATTTGAAATATGTTAAGGGATAAGAGAAGACTGCTAAATAAGGAGAATAATTATATTACAATAATACAAGAAGAAGAAATAGGGAACCATACTATTTTACATTTATTACTGAATCCAATATTTCTGTTCAACAGTTGAAGAAATTGAACTGGCAGAGATTGTGTAAGTTGCTCAACATCACAGAGGTGGATTTAAACCCGGATCTGTGCAACTTAAAACCTTTATTAGTGTTCTCATTTTGCTATCTCTTTTAAAATGATGTTTATTGGGTTAATGTTGTCTTATGACCATGGATGAGTTTTAGGGGTATGGTATATGTTATCACACAATACCACCACTAAAGTCCCAGATTTTGCTTTTTCTTGATCTCTTTCTCTTACAAACTATCTTTTTTTAAAATTAATTCATTCATTTTTCTTACAATGCTTGCTTTCTATTCTTGGTGAAGTCCCCTTAGAATTCCCACCACCAATTCACTCGTGCACCATCAACACAGTCCCTTGTGTTCTTTCCATCCTGGCCCGATTCTAATTCCTCCCTAATGTCTCTGATTTGTAGTTTACAAACTATTTTAATATCTGCTTTTTCATATTTATTTGGTACTTATAATTTATTCACTGGTGAAACCAGTAACTCTTTTTTTCTTATGTAATCCTATCAGGACACGGCAGCCATGGGACTTGGTTGGTGCTATCCCTTGCACTTTTAAATTTAAGTTTCCTCCTGAGATGATAGGCCCACAGAGTGGATTACCTGTGGAGTGGGTTCTTCTTTAGAGCCCTAATTGAGAAACTGTAAGTTTATTTGAATATGTTAACAAGAAATGAAAGATGCTCCTTAGGAGTAACTATTCTAAGAAAATTAACAACAGGGCTTCCTTGGTGGCACATCGGGTTGAGCACCGCACTGTGAAGCATCCGCGGCACAGCAGCGCAAGGTCGATCCCCGACTAGGGAGGGGACCCACATGGCGCAGCAGACCTCTCCTGCCTGGCCCCCTGCTCCCCTCAGCAGTGTATTTCAGTCGATCTGCCTGCTCCCCACTCTGTCTCTGGTGAATCCTCTCACCTCTCACGACTCTGGCCTTGTACCCCCAGCTCTTGCGTGCATAAATAAATAAATTAAAAAAAAAAAAGAAAACAACAGACTCAACTTAGCCCTCTTTATAAGGTGGATATGCCCAGAAATAATATGAAGAGGGTTACCTAAGAGAAAAAAAAATCCAGGCCCAAGTAGTTTTCTTCTTTTATGAACTGCTATTTAATAACATTTTATGGAAACACCTTTTTTGATGTTATTAAAGATTTATTTTTATTTATTTATGCAAACAAGATCTGGGCTGTAGGCCAGAGGTATGGAGTGGCGGTGAGAGGAGTCACCAGAGACAGAGAGGGGAGCAGAACAGGCAGATCTACTGAAATACACTGCTGAGGGTGCTGCAGGCGAGACAGGAGAGGTCTGCTGTACCATATGTGGGTTAGCTCGCGGGATGAGGCTAGAACTCAGGCAGTTGTGGTGGGCCTTTGCAGTGGTAGCACTGAGACTTAACCTCTTGGCTACCAGGGAGGCCCTCTAACCATTATTAACTATGAAAATTTAAGCTCTTTTTTTAACTTCTAAGTTTCCTCTCTTATACAATTTAGATAATATTAGTCTTTCATATAATTATGTGAAAGTTAAATGAAGATAAAGTATATAATAAAGCAGAGTAACAAACCTTTAAAAAGCTACTAGTATTTTATGACAGTATGACCAGAAAGAAGCTTCAAGGTACCAATCTGCAACCTTTGGCCTTTAACTTCACCCTTAAGACAGTCTGTTTTGGAATTCATTCCTCTTGTTAAAGAGGAATGTATAGTCTTGCTGAAGACTATAGCTGTCATTGTGGTTTCTTCCGTTTCCTTCTCTCTAAGTCCTAAATTATTTAACACATAATCCAATAGTCTTGTAGGCTTAGTATCCCATCCCTTCTGCCAGGATCCACTACAAAGAATTACCACAATAGTCCTAGACTTTTCTTCAAATGAACTGCTAGTTCCTTGAATGCAGGTGTAATGGGGTGGGTAAAGTCAGAAAGATCTGGGTCTAAAATTGTATTCTTCGATACACTAACTGTGTGACCTGGAGGAAGTCACTAAAGTTCTCTGGACCTCAGTTTCCTCACCTGTAAAATGGAATGGCAATATCATAACTACTTCCCATCAGGTGAGTTCTGAAGATTATTAAAAAACAAAAACAATACAGAGTATGTATGGAAGTTCTTAGCACAGTTCTGAGAGCATACTAAATGTCCAAATGTGTTTGTAACTAATTGATTCAAAATTTCATACCTTAAAAAGGATATAATGAAGTTCAGAAGTACACTGGGATAGGCTATGTGATTAATGACATACAGGAAAAATAACATTTCCTTAGGAAAAGAAGGTGTGATCTATGTCCAGAAATAGAAGGCGCATTCACTACTTAGTGTGACTCTGGCTAAAATCAATGAGGCCAAGGCCTGTCTTTTCCTTATCTTGTACAGAAGGGTATTGTACTCTGTGGTCTGAACCCAAATGGCTCTGGATGTAAGATAGGAGGGAGAGGTAGATCTGGGGAGAACCAGAGAGTATGTGACACCTAAGAGTATTGTTGAAACAAAACAACTATGGATATGTCAAACTGAACACATAAACCTCAGTCCATTTGTGACCCCAGATTTAGTAAAATAGCCTCAAAGTCTAAGAACAAGATTGACCTTTTTCATGATATTAAGTGGGGCTGTTTCTCTAAGTACCATGGAAGTTAGGATTTGCACAACTTTCAGCTATCACTCCTGGTGACCTGATGACCATGTATCCTCCTGGATGCAGGAAATGGGGCAGCACTTTGTCTGAATCTCTGTTTATTGTGTGCTGTTGGGGGTGAGTCAAGATGGTCAGTCTGCTCATTTGCAGTTAGAACTGGTCTCTCATCCTCAGGACCTACTTTACCTGAGAATTTCAGAATTTCTTCCAGGCCACTGGGGGACAGTTCTTTGGATCTGAGGTATTCTAATTAGAAGCTCAACGCATCAGGAACCTCACAAAGATCCTTAAAACATGGTATGTATAGCCATTGCTACTACAGGACATTGGTCAAGTCTAGTCACAATAAAACTAAATTCAGAAAGCCTAATATTCCCAGTGACTTAATTTTTTAAGCATTTGGGAGAATTGTGGGTAACATATTGTTCCATCACATTTAAGCTAATTATTCCCACCATCCATAACCACTAGGTAACTGCCAGTTGGTTTTCCAGTTAAATTCAAGACCTACAGATAAGTCACTGAATCTTCTTCCACGGATTGATAAAAACTGTGGCTCTTAGTACAAGATGAATTAAAAATGAATAAAGTTACTTAAGATCAGATCATTCAAAATATATTATATACCTTATATAACATATATTAACCAAATTTCCAGGTCTATTTATTTAGTCTCAATTTTGTTTAAGAAATGTAATCTTGACATTAGCCTGTTTTCATTGTTAAGTTCAGTCTGTAAAATATCCATCAATTCTGTTTGCACTAGACATATCCTGAACACCAAACATGTGTCTTCTGCCTTATGTAATTTTACAAAACACATATTTGCATACAGCAATATATCTATTGCATATATAGATTTAGTTATACACATATACACATTTAGAAGGATAAATCATTCAAATCATATACAATATAGATACATGATAACACCGAGACAAAACTCAGAGTTAAAGCCAAAAAAAAAAAAAAAAAAACCCAAAAAACAAAANTCATTCAAATCATATACAATATAGATACATGATAACACCGAGACAAAACTCAGAGTTAAAGCCAAAAAAAAAAAAAAAAAAACCCAAGAAACAAGATGAATTGAAAGAGAAAGAAGCAGGGTATGGCCACACCTGAAGGCCTGATTATACCTTCAGTGGTTCCATGAGCAAATTCTCTACCTCTCTCAGTCTGACTCAGGCATATCCGGTAGTAACTATGAAGCAGAAACATGGAATGTTGTACATTCCAGAGGAAGTGTTATTAAGGATTGTTATCAGTGCTGACTTCTTGTTTGTCAATGAAGAAACAAACTAAAATCTCCAAGGTTATGGCTACCTCAGAGCGTGCCCAGTTTCTTTGTAGTAACAGAGACTATTTCCTTTCCTGGTGTGCTTTATTTACTTGGGCTCCAGCTGTCTCCCTTTCATCACTCACCCTTATCTCCTAGAGTGGAAAATCCTCCAGTCCCCTTGTTTTCTATATGCTTGATTTGTTGTTGTGTAGTTAATGGCATTTATTTGAAATTCTAATCACGGCTTCTCTCTTGTTCTTTAATATTGCTCTCTTTTCTGGGCCTTATAAGCATTTATAATATTATAGCTTCTGATGGAGGCATTCCTAAAATTCCTGACATAAAGGCCAGTAACCAACCTAGCACTGTTTGAGGATGGTTTCATTTTGTCATGACTGTGAAGAAAGGAATTATAATATCCTTAGTGGGGCAATATCAGCTGGGAATAAAGTAATTTACTGATAAATTCTACTGAGAATTACTCTTAAAATAACTGTCTTAACAAAACCACCAAAGTCACCTTAGGAGATGCCTTTTAATTAAGTATCAAGGAGCCATGGTTATAATTTTAAGACAGGTTTAAAACGTGCCAAAAGAAATGACTTTTAGTAATAGAACAAGTCACATTTGGAACATTAAATAATCTGCTTAATTGTGGACAGAAAAAAAAAATCATGTCAGGCATAGTCTTTCTAAATAAAAAGGACTGAGGAAGTGCTAACAGAAGATAGCAAACAAAAAAAAAAAAATACTTTTGTCCTGAAAAAGCTAAAGGTGTTTATTCTTAACACAAAAAGTTTCTGTCTCTTGGGACAAAGACCAGGTTTCTCTCTTCCAGTCAGAATGATTGCTTCCTTTCTCTTATGTTGTTATTTTCTGAATAAGACAGGCTGCTACTTATTTATAGCTGTGTTCAGGAGATGCATGTATATATATAACACGGGAGATGTGTCATACAGAGGAGAAAACACACAAAAAAATTCAGGAGACTGTATCTTTCTCTAGCATCATTCCCTGTGGTGTCCTGTGGCGTCCAAATGGGCATTCTATGAGGATGTGCTAAACAACCAGCTTGGCTGGGCATCACCTCAAAGAGCTTAGGGTCCCTAATATGAGAACACAGCCAACACCAGGCCAAGGAACAGGGTTTGTTTCCACTTTGTGGATACATGGAAGCCTTTGTTAGAAGATGAGCATCTTTCCAAATATTCTGAGAATGTGGTTGTTGGGCTTAGTTCTATGTTTCAACATTTTTTTCCCTAAAAATGGGTGGAGGAGGTGGTATTGTTCCAGAGTTCTGTGTATTGTTTTAACCTCAGCGACTGTCCTACCTTTTTACTGTGCCCTAAGCCAGAACAGAAGGAGGAAGCTCCTAAATGCTCCACACACCACTACAAATTATTCTCCCTAATAATAATTGACTATATTCTGAGAGGTCCCAGAACATAAGTTCTATGCGGCTTTGTGGGAACATCGCAGAAGTCAAGTTGCTACTATTAATGCCTTTCCTTTCTTTTCCATTTCCCACAAATAGAGTAATTCTCATTGGGAATGAATAAAATTGGTGTTGGTTCAACTCAACAGCCCCTTAGGGAGCACCCCTTTGGTTGGGGCTATGATGGCAGTGGAGGCAGGAAAGAGAGAGAAGGAAAGACGTGTTCTCACAGGGTCTCGGCTGTGATGATCTATAATTAAGGCCGAGGAAACATGTGCGGTGTATACTAACTTATTTCTATCATAGGCACCTCCTTCATGAAGAAGGCATGCGGTGGGAGAGAGGAAATGGCTCTGGGAATCATCTTGGCCACGTCCTCAGGGTCTGTTACACAGCTGCTGGTTTGGAGGAACTGGCCCCGCTCCCCAGAGAGGAGCTGTCACAAAACAAAGTGGGAAATTTCTGGCTTTCAGCCCAAGAGTGTTTGCATGGCGAGTTGCATTAACAACCAGGCATTTCCGCAGTTCCCAACATTTCTGGGAATTTTCTCATCCAAAGGACTGGAAGGCAACTCTATTCTCCCACTTGTTACTCATGGTTTCTTTGTAATACACATTAATTATTTTCAAAAAATGTGTGGGTCATGTTGTTTCACAGGACAGTTTAGGATTTACTGGGTCAAATACTAAAGCAAATATGTGTAGAAGGTATTTAGATATATATATGAGATATTCAGAAGTACATTTGTGTTCATTCATAATTCATCATCTGATGAAATATAATATGTACTCATCTCAACATATTAAAATTAAGCCAATATTAAAAGCAACTGATACACAGATTCCTTGAGCTATGCAACAGTTGATGAGCAAGCATACTTCTTGTTGTTATGGAATTTAAAATCGTTCATTTATTTATCCAACCACCAAGAGTTTGTAAGCCTGACAATATACCAGGCATCAAGTCTTGACAGTTATTTTAAGGTTGAGTTAATATAGATATGGATGCTTTCATTCTAGAATCAATGTTTTCATTTTTACAGTCTTCCTATGAATCAGTTCAAAATGAACAGAACCTGAGAGAGAATGTCTTTTAAACATCCTCCCTGAATTAACAGGCTGTGCAGACCCTAAGAATGAGGTTACATAGTTCTTTTTAGTTAAATCTGGGCAAACTTTCAATACCAAATACTCCGTTTGAAGCTAGTTGCCATTTCCTCCATAAATTGTCTCTCATATTGGAGTTGCTGCTTTTGCTCAAATCATATGGTCCACATAAATATATGGAGGAAAGACTTCTGTTATTCAAACTATAACGACAAATCACATGAACCATTTCTGAAAGGGCCCTCAAAAAAACAATGGTTTCTGTAGAAGGCTAGGAAAATCTCTCATACTCACAGAAGACCACTCTGAGTGAGCTCTGTGGGGAACTGGGGAGCAGGGCTTTGGCAAGAGAAACAAGGGTGACTTGTAACGGTGAGTCAGTTTTTTTCTTTTAAAGATTTTTTTTATGCATACAAGAACTGGGGTACAGGCCAGAGGTGTGGGGGCTGAGGTGTGAGGCCAGAGACAGAGTGGGGAACAGAGCAGGCAGACTGACAAAAATACACTGCTGAGGGTGGCAGTGGGTGAGGTAGGAGAGGTCTGCTGTGCCATGTGGGTCATCTCCCTGAGTGATATTGAACTCATGCAGATGCTTCATAGTGTGGTCCTTAACCCCTTGTGCCACCAAGGAGGTCCCGGTGAGTCAGTTCTGACTAGTTTTTGATTTCAGGGTAGAGAGGAAAGAAGTTCAGACCAACATGCCTTCCAAAATGCAAGATCTGGGATCATACCCCTGCCTGTGCATTCTCTAAGATTAACTCAGAGGCAAAAGCAAATGGCCCACAATCTTATTCTTATATCTTATATATAAATATAGCAGTCAGCAGCTGATTTGGTTTTTGCAATACGGCCTTGACTATGTTTCCCCAGATACCTGCACCCTAAATTTCATGATCAAAAATTAATTTCCTTGGATATTGGAAATGTGGTGATCTTTCACATTCCCTTGGGTCTTCTGATAGCAAGAAACAACTGGAGCATTTACTGAGCTGTTTTCTATTTTATTGATGTTGTATCTATTCTTCATTCATTTCCCACAATAATTCATTTTAACAGATGAGAAACCCAAGGTTCAGAGAAGTTTTGTAATTTGTCCAAGGTTACATGTTAAGACATTAAATCCATGATTCAGGTTTAGACAACATCAGTCTCTAAATGCCCAACTTCTTCCTGTATAACATTGTATAACAAAGTATAACATTGTCCACATCACTTGAATCCTTAGATTCAGATCTCACCAACTGGCAGCATATGAACTAAATTACCCTGTGGGTACAATTTATTTGACATACACTTATTTTTAAAGGTTTGTATTTAAACGCATTTTCAGACATCTCCTATGAAGACATCTGAATTACTGGACTACATGGGTTAATCTTCTTAGTTGCCATTCTGTTCTTTAAATAGATAAAAGAGAAAAGCCTTTGGTGAGGAAAAAAAGCAGTGTGTGAAAAGGTATTATCTTCTTTAGGATAACAGAGGGCAGGCTCCAAGGTGAGAGATGAAAAATGGCCAAAGATGCAAACTTTGCAATGATGCACAAGACAAGTCCTGTTCATCTACCCCTGCTACTAGAGGATCAATGCTTATTTTCTGTATTAGAAAATGATTCCTTGGTTATCTGATCAGTAGGACAAGCATCTAATTGTGTGTGTGTTTTGCAGTAATTGTGATTGCTTTGCTTTGAGTCATTTAAAATCCTCTGCCTAGTTAGCTTGGCCATTAGTGGAAGGGTTGCGGGGGGAAGGGAGGAGACTATGACCATGGAAGAACATTCTTTTTTTTCTGGAACAGGATGAAAAAACATCATCATTGGAACCTCCAATTATATTGCTCTACCTAACTGACTATATTTTAACCCAGGTGACTTAAAAAAGTCTTTAGCACATATTCCATGCTCTGATATTTTTCAGCTCTAGACAATAGTGTGCTGGTAAATTTTGTGGGGCAAAGGAGGATATATTCATAATACATCCATGTAAATGTATTCTTATATAAAGGACCAGTAGTATTAATATATAATTTATAAATAATAATAAATGTTCAATAATCTTACTATAAATTTCATAGTGCCAATTGATTCTCACTGCAGAGTACAAGTATCTGAGGCCAATTGGGACTTTACCAATTTGTCAATTGGTAAAGTCCCAACATGGCTATTGGTGGATATTTTTGTTTACATTAATAAGACAAATGAAACGAAGACATATACTGGAACTTTGCTTGTTTGACAATGATGTGAATGACTTTTTTGCTGAATTGCATAATAGTTTTTGAATACTGCAAGATTTCTTTATTTTCCTTTCAATGTAATGGCCGCACATAACGTATTTTTCCATTTAATCTGCACAAAATTTTCTTCATCACTTTTTTATGTCTAGATAATGAATAAGATGTTTGTTTACAGCATTTGCAGATATCTGTGATGTAAACATTCCCACTGTGGCCAATTTCAAGTCATCATTGTGACATCAGTGACCAAGGAATTGGGAAGAAATGAACATTACATAAGGATCCACATTATGTAATATTACCACAATACAGGCACCACAGATATAAATAACCTGAGGAACACAATTAATAGTGAAATATAGTAACATAATCAGGAAGTGATGAGTTTTAAATATTTATCTCCTTTGTTTTTAATATAATTTATTTAAGCTCACATTTACATAATTCAATTTTTAATAATGGATGTTTTTAACAACCAGCTGGCAAAATTCCCAGAAACTTAACAATTGGCCCTGCTAAGTAGGTAGGAACTGGCTCCAGCAAACCACTGCCCTACACAGAAGACTGCAAGATTGTACAAGGTTTGGTTGCTGAATTTCAATGTAAGCCTGTCTTTCAGGCTTAGTTTAAGATGCCCTCCACTCTCTCTGTTAATGCTTTGGATGCCTTTAGCTTTAAAATTTAGCTCATATTAATTCTTACTTACTCATAAACAGACAACATTTGGGGATTAGCCTTCAATGAATTTATGAAATTTACAGATTTAAGGTATCATGAACACTTGGACAAAAGAATGGCAAATTAAATGTGATGAGTAGGAGGTTAAATTAATTTTTTAATTTTAACTTTGGGGTTACAGTTATACTCCTCCATATATGCACATGTTCCATTCATCCTAGGACCCTAAATTCATTGAAGTTGTCAAACATACAGGAGATGATGTTTGGGTTTCCCTTTTAACTCTGATTGACTGGAAGCTTAAGACTACCTGTAAAAAATGTCCTACCAGTAAAAAATGAATTGAGTATCCATGATCTGAATTCTTAAAATTGCTTTCAATTTAAAAAGATTTTTTTATTTACTCAGTTTGGAGTGAGGCAAAACATTGTCATTTATTTTTGAATTTTCCCCAAGTGACTAATATGTAGATACGATTAAGAACCAGTATTCTGTGCTTTCTCCATAATTTCTACCACTTTTTGGGGAATAGCTTAAGGAGGGAGGGAAGGAGGGGAAAGGTGAAAATTCATGTTATTTTTGGCTTCAGCTTCCACTGCTTTAGATCTATTTGGATGCACAATTATTTTATATGTACTATCCTTCCTTTAAATCTTGTCCATCTAAGCAGGGACCCCAGTCTTTTTGTTTGCTTCAAAAATTTTTTCTCCAGTTTGGTAGGTTAAGTATTGAAGTGATATGAGCACTTAGACTAGAATATCAGAGCTGGTATTCTTCAAAAGTTTGACAATACTGCTTTATGTTTCAGACCTCTCTCAAATCCATTTTTCTCTCCCTTTCCCTATTCCTATTGCTTCTAAAAAGGAAATTTTTGCCCTTTCTTTTGTTCTATTGTCTCCTGCTAACCCCAAGCCTTCAGGGGACTTACTGTCACTCCAAAAGACTTGTATTTTCCTAAGAAAAAGCAATTTTTAAAAGAAGTTCAGGAGTTAGCTCTTCCAAGGTGTAGACAATGTGATTGCTTTCCCCATACCTACTCTCTGCTTTCTTATTACCTATCCCAATTTCCATGCCTCACTTTGCATTCATAACCTGAGAGATGCTAATTCTACCCTTGACTCAAGGATTGAGGCTCTAGACTGGAGTTTAGGTTCACAGTACTTGAAGTGTTTTAGTAATATTTTAGGTACCCAAACCAACCAACTGACAAAATAAAACCCATGAAACCATAAAATCTAATGCTTTTATTAAGTAGTTAGATCCAAATGACTTAGTAGTAGAGTTCTGTGTGACATCTGACAGATCTATTTGAATTCTTCTGCAAGTTTATACTGTGGCAGTGTCCCAGTATGCCTCAATGTAGTAAGGGAAATAAAACTCCAGGGTAAACTGATCAGTATAATCTATTTCCTAGTTAGCATTAGTAGTTCAGATGACAGGTGGGCAGGTGACTGATTCAGACTAATAAGAAGCTTCCTTAGTTTCCTAAGAGAATAGATTCTCCCTACTGAATGTGGTTAAGAAAATATGAGAAGCTGCTAGAAGTCACTGTACTCCACTGAGTAAAAGCCAATTTTAGAGTTCATTTGTGGACGGTAAAGAGAGATTAAAAATAAAAATCTGGTTCTCTGGTGGCATCACTCAGCTGACTAATCAAACTTACTCAAAAGTTTGTGTTACTTCAGAACGTTCCAGTTACACAGACCAATATATTTCCTTCAGTGTTTTATTGGGCTTGAACTAGGTTTTCTGTTAATGGCTAGTGAAGACAAACAGCCTTTATTAATTAGGACTAAACCTGGCTGTAATAGAAACTATCACCCTCTAAAGTGCCTTTATGAAAGTTTATTTCTCTCTCCTAGAAAGGAGTTTTGAATTTATACTGGAGTTTGATGACTTAAACAGTTATTAGACACCCAGTCTCCTTCTAGATTTTTGCTTTGTCCTACCCAGGATATAACCCTTGTGCTCAAGGTATAAAATGGCTGTTGATGCTCCACCCATCACATCCATTTTTACAAGCACTGAGATCCAGAAGAGAGAAGAGCACAACTCCTCCCTTTCAAGGAAGCTTCCTGGTTTTATACCCAGCAGTTCTATTTTCATATCTTTGGGCAATAATTAGTCCTATTGTTATAACTCACACAAAGAAAGACTAAGAAATTAGATTTTACTTAAAGTGGCAATGTTCCATTTAAAACTCAAGGTTCACTTAACAAGAAGGAAGGGTGGAATGGAAATTAGAGAAGATAACTAAGTGATTGTCATTGAATGACTTAGAGTACATAGTTTTTTCACCCCAAAATACAAGTTGATCTCTGCTTCTTTAGGTAATTGACATGCTGTTTGAAATCAATTGACTCAAATGATCCAAGTTATCCTATACATCAGGTGATCACTTAAAGGCTTCCAGGGAGGCATAGTCACATCACTGGTGCTTTGTACAATGCTTGGCATGTGATAGGTATTCAGTACATATTTGTTGAATGTTGAATGAATGAATGATCTTTTGGTAGTGCATTTCAGCATTCTAATAAATTAAACTTCTATAATATTCTAGAGCAATGTCCTATGGGACACACTCAGAGCTCAACCTTCAGCTGGCACTTGTGACATATGCTACTGTACAGTCAATACTGGTATCTGAATTTCTGATTTTACTTAGCTTTGGCTGCTCTCTAGGGACCCTTCTCAAATTCTCCCTCTTGGAATGGAACCAGAAACATTTCTTACCCAAGTAGAGGTGTAGTTGTCTTTCCTCCTTCTACAATTCCTGTTTGCGGAATTTAGTACCATATTTGTTTTCAAGCCTCAGGACTTGAAAGTTCAAATCTGAGGTCCTATATAAGTAATGAGCAAGAAACTAGAGCAAGAAACATCCAATGCAAAAGACTATTTTATTATGTAAATGTCATTAACAAAAAGGCACTAGATAGAAAATATGATAAATATCTTTTATTCCATGAGCATTGCTTCCTAAAATGGCAGTATTTTGGTGGCAATTTAGCTTTTTACAAGCATTTGTATTTTAATAATCTAGTGGAATTCTGCCTGTTTTTTTCCACATGAAAGCTTTTTCTCTGATGTGAGTTATTTTATTTGATATGCTATTATTCTGAATATTACATGGCTTTTTTTTTTTTTTTGGTGAAGTACATGGCAATTTACTTTTGGACAAAATTTTCTCCTCCAGCCCTCAAATGCTAATGTAAGAACTGATGCCTGGTAAATTCATTGACAGAATCAGTGTTTCTTACAGTGTGATCTATGGGGTTGCATGCATTTGACTCATGTGGGGGTTCCTTGGCTCCAGCCCAGTCATGTTGAATCAGAATTTCTGATGGTGAATTCCAGGAATGTTATGTACATTTTAAATGTCATATGCACTCAATGTGGTTCTTGACTTCACTAAAGTAGAAACCACTAATTAGACTATTCAAATGAAATTAACATTATCTTTACATCTAAAATGTATTATTACTGTCACTGATATTATACCTACTAGTAGTAAATAGTATACCTATTTTAGTAGCTATAGTAGCTCACTAGTATACCTATAGTGAGCTCTTAAGACTTGTCAGGGTGCAGATGAAAAGGAATGAATAATTAGAAAATGCATATAATAATGTAACAGATTCAGTATCTTTCACTTTTTTCTAACTGGGTTTTTTTTTTTTTAATCCTTTATCATGAGTCACCTCTGGATATGTGGTCACAGCTTTGAATTTAGTCCCATTTCAGAAAGGAATACAGAAAGAGAGCTGCTTTAATCTATCTACAAAGCTCTTTCACATCTGTAGAGGAAGAATGTGTAATACTGGGCCCCCAACCACAGCATACATTGACCATTCAGTGATAAATTAAAAATAGATTTAGAAGTATTTTTAAAGATAGTTGAAATAAAATTACATTTTAAAGGATGAAAATTAGGAGAAACATTTAGTGATTATTAAGACTAGGAATACTAGTAGAATGGTTTAATAGGAAGGTAGCGGAATATTTAACTTTAATATGTTTCTCTTAATGTCATTATTTATAAAGATGGTCTAAATCCCAGTTTTGTTTCAGGTAGTGTATATGTTACTTCTAATTTAGCATTTACATTTTTTACCATATATCTTACTAACTTTCAGCCAAGAAATAGGATACTCATCAACCCCTAAGCCATTTAATGACATGTGATTTCCACAGAGCAACCCAAAACTAAGTCTTCTTCTTTCCAGCTCAGTGAAACCTTTCCTAATCCCTTAAACATCAAGGGTACTGGTATTGGCAAGACCGAGAGGGTCACATAAGTCATGATATGATGCACATTTTTAGTCCACGATTGTTTTGATTTTTGCCAACTCAATTCAGCCAAGAAATAATAGGACACTGCCAGACATGGTGAGCATGCAAAAGTGAAAGTGATTTTTTTGGAGTCCCTTGGGAATAGATAAAGATAATAAAAAATAAATGGAAAAGGCTAAAGGACAGAGACTCCAAATCTAGATGAGCCACTGACTGCTGCCAATGGAAACTGAAATGGGAGCCAAGCCCACTGGTGTCTTACAAGCTTAGACATCGGATGTCTACCAGAACTGTGGTCAGAGGACCTGTCTGAGTATAGCTCAGTTCTCAAAACCTGAATCTAGGTCAGTGAAAGCCAGCAACACGCTTGTGCCTACCAATTTTGTATGGTTTATTCCTGTGTAGGAGATGGAGAGAACTGAATTCATGGTGACAGTAAAATTTGACTTCTTTTCTAAAAATTCCCACCAAAGACACCTTATCAATAGTCAGACCTACAGTCACTTTACCATTGCCCCACAGGTCCTAGTACAATGCTTTGTACAGAATAGGAATTCTCTAAATATCTGTCAAAGAGTTAATCTGTTCCTTTTTGTCCATTGCTCTTCATAGTCTATCATGCATAAAGTTCTGTTACTTTCCTAAACAGACCTCACCTTCTGCACTGACCTTTCTATTTTCACAGATACTATTTGAGTCAAGACCCTCTTCTCCTTTATTTCTTGTCAGTGTGATGGTATTTAATTCATTTTATTTCTCCTAATTTTTATTCCTGTTCAATTATGACAGCACAATGCAAAGCAGATATTTCTGAAATTCCTTTTCTATCTGCTTACAAATCTTGGTTCCCAATAACTGGTAGATAACAAGATTCCTCGTCTTTCAGAGCAGTCCCAACTTCTATCTAGGACCTCAACCTGCACAACCTTCCCCACACATACCCTTATTGTAGCCATTGTTTTTTGACTGTAGGATAGATACCCTCCATGCCTCCCATTTGACCTACCTGTAATGTCCACTTCTCCTCTGTGCCAGCTGCTCAGACCTGAATGAAACTCACCTCCTGTGATCACCCCTGTCTCCTAATCAGAACTCTGACCTCTATGAGGACCCTGCACCATGTATTGAACATTTACCTTGTACAACACTGTGACAGTTTTTATTTCTCATTTTTTTGTCCTGTTTTTCCACTTAAGTTGGAGGGACCTTCGGGAAAAGACTTAATCTATCTCAGTGTTCTGTATGCTTGGGATAGAATATTTTTTACATTTGCTGCTCAGTAAATGGCACTGCTATAGGTTGCAAGAAACCCAAGTCCTCAAGCTCAAGAAACCCAAACCTCAAGCTCAACTATAACTATTTTTAGTTGTCTTTTCCTCCTCCCTGCCCCCTGCTAAAATGCCTGCTAAAAAGTATGCACATAATCCATAAAAAGAGGTTTTGGGAACCTTACTCTTTTTTCAATCAGATTTTTATATATGAATTAGAAGTGATGTCATTTGTTAGCTAACTGATTTAATAGTGATACATGTAATTGAAGCTCCCTCAAATTAAAATGGAACTAGGTTAGAACCTTCTCTGGTTTTCTATCCTCAAATGGGAATGAAGATGTTCAGGTAAGCACAAGTCTTCCATCATTCATAGTCACTGAAAGGACAGTATCAGTGGTCAAGGAGCTAAAGGAAACACTCTGGATGATCCAAATTGTTGGTGATTTATAAATACATGGTTGTGACTTCTTGCCAGGTGTCTGCACACCCCATGTGTAAGACATGGCCCATCATGAAATTTCCAGTGGGAAGGAACAAAACTCTCATTTCCTAGTGAAGTTGACTCAACTTTGTTTTTTCAGGGAGAGAATGAGTATAGGAGACAGTTACACAGGAGGCAGAGCCAGAGTGACAAGGGTGAATTGGGATTCTAAGTTCTCTGCTTTGACTTTATGACCCTGTGGCCTTTAGCATCTATGCTTCTTTAATAGAATCAGCATATGATTATTTCAAAAAGAAGTTCTTCTCTAACATCAGTAATCATATAAAATGTAAGTTTTTCTTTTCATTGGCACAGATCTTTACATATCAAGATCAGGTCCTATTGTTAGACTGTGTGTTGGAGCAGAGGAACATGAGTCAAATGCAAATTTCTGGCTTTCAGGAAAGGTAACAGTAGTGATTTTGGGCACTTTGAATTATTTTAATAAAGATTTTTAATGCACCAAATGGATTGAAATGATCATGTCCAAGTTACTACCTTATGAAAAGTATTTTATTTTAAGCTCCACAATTCTGAACTCTAGGCTGCAAAAATGTAAGGAGTTTCTAGTTTTCTTTGACTTTAACTTGGATAGCTTCTCTAATTTTACTGCTATTCGGAATTGTTCTTTTGTAGCTATATTATCTAGGGGCTGACCTTTCAGGTGTACATTATCAGGATTCTATGCTAGGTATTTTTGAAAGTTGCAGGAATTTTGAAGGAAATGTCTGTATACCAGATTAGTCTGTATACCAGTCAGTCACCTGTGAAATTTTAAAAAACATGAAAACTGGAGCTCAACCCCACACCCAGAACATCAGTATTTCCTGCAATAGGCCAAGGGACGTATGTTTCAGAAAACTCCTCACTTCTCTTTAGGAACCATAACTCAAGGTCACATACAGACTTCTTTAATGCATGAGAAATTTGGATTGAAAGGCCCGTGAAAATGCCATTTGCTTTGGCATCCCAACTGTTGTTTGAATTCCTCCTGCTGTAACAGGGTGGTCCCCAGGAAAGGGGGATGTTCTAGAATCCCTGTCCCACCCTAAGTGGGGTGGAGCTGAGCAGGGATAAGAAGATGCTGGAGAAGAAATGGGAGACAGAAGGAGGGAGAGGGCCTCCCTGGTGGCACAGTGGGTTGGGCAATGCACTATGAAGCAAACCACAACCACAGCCACTGCAGCACAAGTTCGATCCCTGCCACTGGCTGAGGAGGCGACCCACATGGTGCAGCAGACCTCTCCTGCCTTGCCCACTGCTCCCCTCAGCAGTGTATTTCAGTCAATGTCGATCTGCCTGTTCTGTTCCCCACTCTGTCTCTGGTGAATCCTCTCACCTCCCGCACCTCTGGCCTGTACCCCAGTTCTTGTATGCATAAATGAAAAAAAAAAAGGAAGGGAGGAAGAAGGAAACAGGATGGAGAGCAACAAGGAGACCTGGAGGAGGCACATGGAGCAAAGGGATAGGCGAAAAATCTGTGCATGCTTCTTGGTCTTGGACTGGTTAGAACAGATGTGGGTGAGAGACCCGTGGGGAGGTTAACAATGGCAGCTTTCATTTTAATTTTGCTCTTTTCTTCCCAAATTTGTCTGACTCTTTCTGACCATTTTCTATGGGTCTCCACCAAAAGGTCCTTTAGATGTGTGTTAGGCTTTTGGGCCTTGCTTTGAGTCAATCCTATTTGGCTGGACTTTTATCCTCAAGGAGATGGGTAACTTTGGCTGCTTGACTTAGTAACTATATTCTTTGTCTTTTCTGTATTGTTCCCTAATTGTATTAAAGTTCCTTTCCATTAAAGGCCTTATATGTTTGTCTTGATGCAGTGGATGGCAAAACCTATTTAAAGAGGGCAGGTTTAGAGGTTCTAGGGTGCTCCTCTCCCTGCCTTGTAATACTACCACATCCCATAGAGTCTGTTGACTACTTTTGATGTCCCATTGTATAATGGACAGAATGAACAGCATTCTAAATATATTTCCTTCCTTCCTTTTTTTTTTAAATCTCTGACGTTTTCTTCAAAGTTCAAAAATAAAAACATATATTATTATTCCCTTCTCCTAGTTGGATAATTTTACCTTCTTCCTGTCTTGGGACTAGTGCTGAAATTCAACATGGCTGTTTTGGTCTCACAGCTTCAGATTATTTAGTACCTAACGTGCCGGAGCATTTTATTTTGGACACCCCAGCCTTGCTGGCACATTGCTGTGAATATTGTCAGATAAGGCAACTGCTGCCAGGAAAGGAATATAAAGAGTTGTTAAAAACTCACAGGCTATTTGGTTTTATGCTTTAATTTCTTAATTCATGCATGGTAGATTTAAAAAAAATCATTATTGTGTGGATCTGGTGACTAAAACTGGAACAGGCAACCAGATAATTAGATGAAATTAAACCTACTAAACAACTGTCAGCATGTCCCTCAGTAGAGACCCAGAAGGGAAAATCTTGTGTCTGTACAGTAATAATTCCCTGTGACAACACAACTAAAAATGCAAAGTCCTTATTTTTCCATTTAACTCTCCCTGTTTATACTAGTTAGTTCTCATTTTGTCTTTGAGTTTTGCTATTGCTGTTCTTGTTGTCACTAAAGGAAATTCCAGGGCATACAAAAACATACAAAACTCAAAAACATTAAGGGTTTTTCCATCTTCATTTTTTGTATGACTATGTATAAAATAACATGGACATTTTTGGACATAAAATCAATGTTGAAGCTGAGTCAAAACGAGAGGAAATACTGTAGGAGTGACCTCTATTACATAGTTAGTCATTCAAAAGAAAAGCAAGAGGAATGCTATGCAATTTAAATTAGTTGCAAAGCAGTGCATATTCTCATTTAAGGAATTTTACAAATAAAGTTAGTTATTTCAGGAAGTAGATTAGGAACATAGAAGACATTCCATCAAGATGTATTATGAGCATTTTCATTTAAAATTACAAGTCTACTGGAATTCCACTTAGTATATATTAGTTCCACTTACATGACAAAAACAAAAAAAAAGGGTTATCTTATAAATCTTTACCACATCCTTTCAGTATTCTAGCAAAAGTATTTTAAAATAAATTATTATGATGCAAAATTATTGCATTATTAATGAGAAAGGATATTAAACAGAAACGCAGGTGCCAAAAGGAGAAAATCACTGGTCTCTTGCATGGGATTAGGGAGATGAGAATGTTCATCTTGCTGCCCAGTCAGCAGATGGCACAAACCCTTGGAGCTCATGTCCACAGCAGCTTCCTCATCTGATTAATTTTAGGAAAGCATTAGCTAAGTGTCATTCCCTACCCATCTCTCCCTTTTCCTTCCTCCCTACCTCACCTCCCTTCATCTTTCCTCCCTTTTTTTTTTTTTTTTCATTTCCCTCACAATTAACTAGAAGACTGAATGCTGCCTGGAAGATTGAGTTAAAAATCATTACTGCAAGTTCCTCCCGAGAGCAAAAATTACAATTTGTATTCTTGAGATAGAGAGCATTTAACTAATTCAGGTTCCTGGAAAGAAGACGAACTTGGTGGATCTAGAAAAAGAATGAGTGAGATGTGGTTCAGATCTACTATTAACTGTCTTTTTTTCCTTTCCAATTTAAAGTATAATTGACAATTATAAATTGCATATATTTATACAAGGGCTGGAGGAGATAGAAAATGGGAGATATTGGTTAAGGGGTACAATATTTTAGTATTTTTTTCTTTATTAAAAAAATAGGTTAGTCTGTTTTTTTTAAAGATTTATTTATTTATACACACAAGAGCTGGGGTATAGGCCAGAGTCCAGGGCAGTGAGAGGATTCACCAGAGACAGAATGGGGAAAAGAACAAACAGACTGACTGAAACACACTGCTGAGGGGAACAGCAGGCGAGGTAGGAGAGGTCTGCTGTGCCACATGGGTCACCTCCCTGGATGGAACTCCTGCTGCAGTGGCTGCGGTTTGCTTCATTATGCATTGCTTAACCCACTGCACCACCAGGGAGGCCCCAGGTTAGTTTTTTATGAGTCATCCTCATCATGTACACGGTAAAGCAGGTGTCTGAGAGTTAGACAGACCTAGCTATTGGAGAATTATTTCTGTAAGTTAATCATAACTCACATCCAACAACAAAGTGTTTGTGTCTATGTGGTTATAAACAGACTTAAAAATTAGAGTGTAACCTACAAAGTGATTTGCCAGACCACAACTCTCTCCCTCTTTCTTAAAAAAACCACTAATCTGATTGTTAACAGCACAGAGTGGTTTTGTTTCTTGTTTAACATTAAAAGAATGAAATAACAGAATATGTATCTTTTGGAGGTTGACTGCTTTTATTATGTTTGTGAGCAGCAGTTCCAGCTGTGCAACAACTGGAAATCTCATTTTCTTTGAGAAAGCAAACATTCCTTCTGGGAGAATCTTAGTAATGTAATGCTTATGAAGCATTAATTAAGCTTGCATTATTTTTTTTTATGGTTGGAGGGGCAGGATGAAGGTGGTAGTTACCAGGGGCATGAGGCTATGGTGGAAAGAATAGGAGAAGAAAAGTGCAGAAAGTGAAGACTGCTGTCAAGGCTAATTTTCCTTAGATAATAGCATTTCTAATAGGAATTGTTGTTAAATCTTTTAAAGAATGTGTCCAGCCCTCAGTATTTTAACCATATCAATGCTAATGCAGTAATAATATGCCCTCCTTTTTTCCTTCTCTGGATTAAATATACTGTGTGTTAAATGTATATTAAATGTACCATGTATTAAATGTGTTTTGGGTTTTTAAGTAGAGATTTGCTAAAGTTTTCCTAGGTGGATGATTTCTTTTAAATATACAATACACACTATTAAATCTACTGCTACCTAGATAGGTATGATGACTATCTCCATAAGAACCCACTTCATTAACCAAGAAAAGATTGCAACCCATTACAAAGTGTTTCAAAAGCAATAAGACTACCCAGAAGCCCTTGAGCTCTCAGCTTTGCATGAATATGTAAGAAGTAGTTTTCAGATTCTGAAGGAAGCAAATGCACAGCAAGCAGTGACAGATGTGGGAAGTAATCAACCTTTCAGCATTGGTACAGGAAGACACAATTCACCTCTGTTTAAATGCTATGCCCTTCAAATAGATGTCCAAGTGGCCCAGAGCTTCCTTCTCTAAAGAGGTAAACCTAGACATCAAGATTTGCTTGGGAAAATCAGACAGCTGGAACCACACTCAAATCTTCCTGAAGACAGGTAAAATTCTGGCAAAAAATGGAAAGAGGGGGTTAGCTGGAGAGAAGGGTGAAGAAAACAGGGAGCTCAGCTAGAATCAGTTTGTGGCAAAATATTTAGGAAAGTCTCTCCAATAGAAAAATAACTTGGTGGGTGGGCAATTAGGGAGAGGCATGCCAAAGCCCAGGAAACCCTATTTTAGAACCATTAAAATCAATTTACAATGCTTTATTTCATTAGATAGCAGTATTTTTACCTGTGAAATAGGAAAGAAAAAAAACCAACCCTATATGTTTTCATCTATTTCTGACCTAAGAACATGTCCTCATAAAGTTATTATTTTTCAGTAGAATTTGTCCTCTTGCCTTCACTACAAGGTTAGAGAACTTTTTGATGCTAGAAACATGGCAGGTGGGCGTTTGTCAACTCCATGGGCCCATGGTTTAGGCCCATGGATTTGCTCATGCAAAATGCAAAATACAAAGAATTTCTCACTTTCTGTTAGTCAGTGAGGATTATTTATAGCTTCTGACACAGAAAGTTTCAAGCAGAGGGTAAACACCATTAACACTAAGTCAAATGAACTCTGCAGGAAGGAGAATGATAAAGTCCTAATAGGATGCCCTCAAAAAAAAATGTGGTCTCAGAGGAAGGAAAAGATGAATGGAGAAATGACAGTGACTTGCTAAGATACAAAATGGGTTTGGGATTTGGCTTTTTCCAGGTCATCAGTAGTTCTCTTTTCTAATTGCAAGGGTTTCTCCCTCCAATATTTTTTGCAAAAGGAATGATGGTCCAATAATTCTGATTCAGTATACTACATTTTGCTCAGAGCCCTGTGAATATTCAGTCTTCTGCTTCCTGGAGATTCTGTCATGATACCATCTTTCCCATATACAGAAAGCTGATAAATCCTTCCAGAAGGGTAAGACAAAAGACATTCGCCAAAGGAAACAAAGAAAAAGCCACCACAATACAAATCATATTTTGAGACAAATTGCCTAGTGGCAATTGTTCAAAGTCCTAAAAACATAACAAAGATTCAATTTGAGAAAAGCTGGGAAGAAAGACTGGCTAAAGAAGTGGTAGTTAGTGGAGAAGGCGAAGTATACCAAGTTTAGAGCTGAGGCAGAAGAGTAAAGACCTGAAAGAACAAACAGGTAAATTGGATACACAGAGTTCCCCTTGGCCTAAGAGGAGTCTCTGTCTTTGGTCCTTTAGTAAGTTATGCATGTTGTGCAAGACTACCTGGAAGGAGGGAGCAGTAGTCCCACAAACAGGGGTGAATCACTTGTTCTACTTTTCTCATCTCCGAATGGAGATAATACCACCTCCCCTCCTCATTTGTTCATCGACTCACTCATTTATTCACTCACCAGGTATTTATTATGGACCCACAATGGCCCAAACACAATGGTGAGAAAAACAGACTGGTCTTTGCTCTAATGGAGCATGCAGCTCCACTTATACGGTAGTTACGGTAGGGAAGGAACAAGCCTTTTAACTATAAAGCACACTAACAATGGAAGGTCATCTTCCTTATCAGTGACTTCCATTCTGGATCCAGCTGTGTGATATGGGAAGGTCATATTTTTTCTGGGTTTTCCTATTCTCATCTCTGAAATGAGAGAAATTCCTAATGTAAAATTTAAGTATTCTGAATGTAAATGAAGAAGTTAATATTTTCAGGTAATTCTGAATCATGGATTTCTAAAAGATCATTATGAAATAGTCCAGACATACAGAAGGATAAGAATAATATAACAACTCCTTTTGTACCAATTTCCTGGCTTAGGAGATAAAACTTCAAGAAGAGCTTTACTGGAGGCAAGTCCTCTTTTTCCTCAAAGGAAACACTGTGATGAGTTGGCTGCTTTTTTATTTTGAACCATGGCCTTCCTAGGAAACCTGGTGTCTGCGAAAGAATGGCTCACCAATAAAGAGTTCTTCCTACATTTTGGCGTTCCTTGTTCCTAATTAATGTGAAGTCAACAGCTCAAATACCAGCCGGCTCTTCCCTGGAAGCCCTACGTGCCACCCACCCAGCAGACTGTATTAGAAAAACCATGCAATAAGTATGCTACATTTGAAGGAGTAGAGTTTTATATTTACCTTGAGGGCCTTCTGCGCAGATTCACTGGATCCAATTGCAATTAGGTTAGGCCCAGCCATGCTGCAAAAACTCTTCAAATGCAAAGCATCAATTACTGGGACTGTGGAGACCGCATAGTCCTATGTATATAATAGAAACACGCAGTTTGGCATTGCAGAATAATTGAAACACCAATGAAATATCTGATTTACCTTCATCCCTCTAGAGGTTGTTAGGGGCCCTGAGTATCTGGGAAAAAAAATGGGGACCCACAGGTTTTGGTTTTGCCAGTGAAAAGAAGGCTGCTTCTAAGATGAATGTATAGACCCTCCTTCCAGATGTGTGACTGTCAGATTTAGTTGTGTGGTAACAGCTTGTTTGATTTGTGGAGTGGGTAGCTGTAGGGGTATCTGAATATCCTGTGCAAACTGTGTCTTGTATCTTTATGGGGATAAGAACTTCTAGGGGACTGTATCCCTAAGCAGTCTGGATTGATAATCTATTAATATCAATCAGTGGAGTAGAGGGGACTTGAATGACAGATGTGCAATACTTAGTACAGTTCCCACTAGTTAGTGGGCACCCAAGAACAGGCAATACCTGATTTGAATCTGAAAAATCCACATTTCATGTTAGAATCAATTGAGTTGCCATTGATTTTGCTGCTACACCTGTCAAGTGATTGTAAGATTATACACTGAAGAAGAGGTCCACAATAACTTTGTTGCTTCTGTGATAGCCCAATGAAGCCCTGTTTATTGAGAAATTACAGTTTCATAGCTTCTAAAGCTGGCAGCAAACATCCAAACATTGGGGATTATTTTGCAAAGTTGGTGACATTAAATACCCTTTTCATGACATTGATTCAGTGGGTCTATGAATATTTTCAAAGTAGCAAATACTCTGTGTGAGACACAAATTATCTTTTACTGACCTTGAAAGTATCAGCCAAGATTTCAGCACCTCGTTGATTTGTCCTTTTGGAAAGACCCACAAAAAATTCTCTGCCTATAAAAAATGTTATGGAACATGGTGAGTGAATGGCATCAGTGACTGCTCACTATTTGTTTATCTATAAATAATGACCTTAAAGCATCACACAGTCTTTCCTTCTACAGAATGTTGTCCCTATAAAGGGTATTTGGCCCTTGCTCTTTTTATACAAATCTCATTTCAAACCACAGCCCTTAGAAATAAACTTTTTCAGGGGCCTCCCCGGTGGTGCAAGGTGGTAAGCATCGCACTATGAAGCATCTGTAGCCATTGCAGCATGAGTGTCATCCCCAGCCAGGGAGGCGACCCACATGGCGCGGCAGACCTCTCCTGTCTGACGCGCTGCTTCCCTCAGCAGTGTGTTTCAGTCGATCTACCTGTTATGTTCGTCACTCTCTCTGGTGAATTCTCTCACCCCCTATACCTCTGGCCTGTACTCCAGTTTTTGTATGCATAAATAAAGAAATCTTAAAAAAAAAAGGAAAACTTTCCAAACATATAAAGGCAGATGATAGAACAATGGTTACCTGTTCTAATACTGGGGGGAGGTGCAACTGGAGAGTTAGTACATAATTTTAGTTAGTACAGAGTTTTAGGCTGGGGAGATGAAAAAGTGCTGATGGTAGTGATGGCTTTGCAACAACGTGAATATAGTTCATGCCTCTGAACAATACAGGCTTACAATGGTAGACTTTGTGTTATGTATATTTTACTACAAAAAGAGAATAAACTGCCTCCCTGGTGGCGTAAGGGGATGAGTGCTTCACTGTGGAGCTTCCGTAGCCACTGCAGTGCTAGTTCCATACCCCACCAGGGAGAAAACTCACACAGGGCAGCAGACCTCTCCTGGCTCACCCACTGCTCTCCCCACCAGTGTATTTCAGTCAATCTGCCTGTTCCCACTCTGTCTCTGGTGAATCCTCTAACCCCCACCTCTGGCCTGTATCCCAGCTTTTGTATGCATAAATAAATATTTAAAAAAATAGGTTAAACCCATTAATAATTTGTCATTAGAAATTAAGTAATAGCAATGACAGGTTACTAGTCCCCTTTTGCCTCCTAAAAGAACAATACTAGATAGTAATGGTAATGGAAGGTCTGAAAATATCCCCGGGAAGAGCAAGTTTTATGCTGATGGTCTCAGGTCTGAGATCTAATTTTATATCCATTTATTTAAAAATCAAAACATAAAAGGATGTCTATCTGAAAAGTGCAAATGTTTAGGAGGACGGCATGTGGTATGTGTGAAGCTTTTATGAAACTCTGCAACTTTTCTTCTCAGAAAGCAAGTCACTAAACAAAAATGGTTTCCTAGTTATAGGTAAACAAACCATTACAATAGACAAGGTTAGGCAATACATAAAAAAGAGATTTTCAGTCTCTTTGGTTCTTGGGAAAGAATTCCACACAGAGAAAAACATACAAAGAAAAATAAGTACATTTTTGTTCCAGAGAATTTTTAAGGTAAAAAAATATGTCTCTAAGGTAGACTATAAGCATAGTCATATAGAAGGAATTGTTTAATTGACTTTACAAATGTTACAACTTGAATTATCGTGATGTGCATAAATGGAGTAAATGACACAGGTTAAATTATGTGATGACAAGGTCCAGTGGCTTATGTTGTTAGCAGGCCCCTGAATTTTTGATGACACATTGCCAGTTTTTGTGGGAACAGTTGTCCCTTTATGAAAATTCACTACAGGGCCTCCGTGGTGGCAGAGGGGTCAAAGTCTCAGCGCTATCAAGCTGTCTCCAACCACTGTGGTATGAGTTCAATCCCAGGCCAGGGAGCAAATCCACATGGTGCAGCAGACCTTTCTTTCCTCTCTTGCCTGCTGCTCCCCTCAGCAGTGTATCTCAGTGGATCTACCTATTCTGCTCCTTACTCTATCTCTGCTGAATCCTCTTACCTCACATGACTCTTGCCTGTACTCCAGCTTTTATATGCATTAATGAGTAAAAATAAATCTTTTTTAAAAAGAAAACTCACTATACACAAAACAAAATTTAAGCTAGGAAGCAGTCTTTCACATGATAAAAATATTACTCAGTTTTTTAAAAAAGTTAGCAGCAATGAAAAAATAAGAGATTTCCCTAATTCTTTTAAGATAAAAATAGAATTATAAAGTATATATATATATAATTTTAAAGAAAATATTTAATTCATTAAGCAATTTTCAACAAATTTATGATGGGGCTTGCATACTATTTCAAAAGGTTAAGATGAAATAGAAAAGCACACAGGAAAGCAAATTGCTTATCTCTCTATAAAGTAAGTTGGATTTCTGTTTCTGGAAGTAAAGAACTTGATCCACTAAATGGCTTCCTCATGAGAACTAATGAGCTGGAAGAGAATTAAAAAAAATATTTTTTGGTTGATATAGTGCTTGTGTCATTTTATTCTATACCAATCTTTTCTTTCCCTTCTTCATCTCTTTCTTTATAGGAGAAACTAGTTCATTTATCCTTATTGACTGGCCTACATTCTGGTTGTTTCCTTTTATATCATCTAACATTAAACTGTTCCTTTATCCTTTGAGTATCTTGGTATATTGAGGGTTAATATAGATGCTTACTTATAATCTCATTCAGTTGTTTTTGTTCTTGACAGGGCCACCTCAGAGGTATGGCTGTACAGCTACTGAATTATGATGCCAAGGCACGTGACAGTCACATTTTCAGTGGTACTAGAATATCATAGTATTCAGGTGGCATCAGCCTGATTCCTCCATTATAAACATCCCTATCAAGATTTCACACAATGGTTTTAACAGTTAAGGTGGTTAAGGCACAGACTCATTATTCTATTAGGAATTTATATTTACCTGCTGGAAATCTAAAAAGGAATAACCTTCCTTAACCAAGTACTTACTCTGATTGAAAGATAATTCCTAATGGAAAGATAGGCTAAATGCCTGAGTTTTTCCTTCACATATCAGTGATCAGACTAACGAGTCGATGTCCCAGCAACTTACAATGATGATGATTTTTTTTTCTTTTTAAAATCGTCATCCATGAGTCAAATAAAAATATCAAAATGGAAATTAGGACTATTAATAACAAAAAATTACATCAAACACAAAGGATTAAGCTAAAGCAGTAACTGGAGGAAAATTATATAGTATCAGAGATGCACTTTAAGAAAACATTCAAAACTAAAGAGATAGGGCCTTCCCCTGGTGGCGCAGTGGATTAAGAAACGCACTATGAAGCCACTGTAGCACGAGTTCGATCCTTACCGCCGGCCAGAGAGGTGACCCACATAGTGTGGCAGACCTCTCCTGCCTTGCCCTCTGCTCCCCACTCTGTCTCTGGTGGATCCTCACTCCCTGCACTTCTGGCCTGTACCCCAGTTCTTATATGAATAAATAAATCTTTTTTAAAAATCCTTTAAAAAAAACTAAAGAGATAAAATTCCCACTTGAAATGTAAGAAAAAATAATTGAATAAAAGCACAGAATTTTGAAGGAAGGAAGTAAAGATAGGATCATGAAGAAGAAAGGATATATACAAGAGTTTTCAATAAAAACAAAAGTTGATCTTCGGGAAGATTAAAATTGACAGATACTTGTCAAGAAAAAAAGAGAAAGCATAAATAACCATCAGAAATAAAAAGGGGACATGGATAGAGTGGTTATGAACCTTAAAACAGACATTAAGAAGATATGAATAACTTTATAGTCAATTAGATAACCTCGATAACAATTAGACAAACTAGATAAAATCTTCAAAAAAGAACCCATCAAAACTGACTTGGAAAAACTACTGGTTTTTCTTAAAGAAGAGGAATCAGTTAAAAAAATCTCCCCGCCACAGCACAAGGCTGACAGTGGCTGTTTATAGGTAAGTTCTACCAATATTCTAAGAATGCCCAACTCAAATGCTCATGATTTTATAGCATAGAAAAATAATAAATATTCCCTAATAAATTTTATGAGATAGGCATAAATCTTTACAAAATCAGACAATAACAAAGAACAAGTATAGGTCCCAGAAATAAAAATCATAATCAAAAGATGAGCAAACTAAATGCAATATTGTTTTAAAATGACAATCTACTATAATCAAGTTTCATTTCATCCCAGTAAGATTGGTCAAACATAAAAAAATCAAGGAATATAATTAATGACATCAATAGATTAAAAAAGAAAATCATATAATCATTTTATCAAAGAAAAGAAAAAAGAGTTTTGTTACCTGAAATTCTATTTCTAGGAGTTTACTTTTGAGAAACTTTTAATACACTTCTTCAGGAAACACACACAACAATGTACACAATAACAATGAGGATAATGGATAAAGACTAAAAAACACTGAAATACACATGAGTAGTAAATTCACTGTCCAATAGTCTTAGCATGGAATTCCACATGGTAGTGAAAATGGTTGAATATCAGCTATATCCATCAAGTTAGAGCCAAGGCAGAACAATCAAATGAAAGTTCATATAGTATCATTATAATAATGTAAAGCTACAAGACAAACAAAATGAAACATTATATCTATATCTATATATCTATATATCTATCTATATATATATCCTGAGGTAAAATATACTGGTGGTAAAATTCACATACTGAGGTAAAACTCAAAGAGAGAAGGCAATGATACAACAAAATTCAGTGAGGCCAGTTGTTACCTTGTGCTGCGGGAGGTAGAAGTTGGGACTGGGACTTCTATGTTTCTGGCAACATTCTCTTTCTTAATACAGCTGGTAGGCCAAGTATTCATTTTTTATTGACCTTTAATCTGTACATAGACACTTTATACCTTTTTAAAAATATGCTCCATATTTCATAAGAATAAATAAAAGTAGAGGTAAGTTGATGTCTATATAAGAGAAATAGGATTGAAACAATTTCTGCCAGTGGTGATTTGCCTGACAGATTTCACAGCAGAATTGGAAATGGCAAGCTAGTTTCCTTCCATTCATTTCCTGATCAATTATTAGTGAGGCTCTGAATTACAAAAGGAAGAGGACACAGAGCACATAGAGAAAGCCAGATTTTGTTCCTTGTTCAGTTCTGCCTAATCTACAAATTGAAAGATGATGGATATACAATATTATGGATCTAATGGATTCACTGAATGGAACACTTAAAAATGATTAAAATGGCAAAATTTATGTTATGTAATTTTACCAAAAGAAAAAAAATAAAGAAGTAGGAAATAGAAGGTAAGACCAGATATTAGGGGTTACTGAGTAGATAAAGATCTTTATATCTTAGCACCTTATTTTGAATAAAATAACTTTTAACATTTTAAGTATTAACTGTTATCCAAAAAAGTGTACAGATTGTGCTAAGTTACTACCTAATTAGAAGTTCTAAGCAAAAACATTAGGATTGAGATGCTGTGGAAATGTCTTGCAGCAAAGGAAAAGATTCCCAATATAAGTTGTGTGATAACACTAGGAGGATTTTAGGAGGTCAATTCAGCTTAGCTGTTAAGGTAACTAAATGTCTGCAAACACAGCTTGTTTTAAATCATACTTCAAATCAGCAACTGCTTATAATTAAGTTATTGTATGGTGAAAAAGTAGGACATGTGATTTATACATCCAGTCTTTAACAAGTCTACTTTTCTCAAATCAGATTTTATTGATTTATCATTTGTTTACAAGTGTCCATAATTTCTGGGTACAGCTTCACAACCTCAGTATGTGTACCTGGCTCTCTCCTCATGTACCACCGAAGCCCAGGGTCACTACTCTGTCACATTCACCCCCATTTCCCCTTTGCTTTCTCTACTCCTTCCCTCTGATACCACTATATTTCAGAGTTTAAGAATTATTTTTGTTGTGTTCACAAAAGCTTACTTCATAAGGAAAACAAGCTGTTCCGTGCTGCCAAAAAAGAATGGAAATGGCATCAAGGGGAGAAATAAAGAATATTTTCAGCAGAACTTACTTACAAACTGCATCTACTTGGACACAACCAGAGCTGAGGATACAACACAGGCATCTATGACAACTTGTTCTGTGTTCTCACGGTTCATTGGGCATGGAAACCATATCCCAGAGGCAGGTTACTGCCCATGACAGTGGTGGCAGAGGCTGTGCAGAGCACAAGTCTGGGAGATCCTGTGCATACAACTGTGGTAAGACTATGTCCCCTGGAACTCAGCAACACTGGCCTCACCCAGAAGTATGTGTTACTGAGCAATAACAGGATAAATGCTCTCCTTCTTCAGGAACATTAATAATATCAAAATGTAAGTAATATAAAACATTGCTTTATATCAAAACAAAAATGGCCATATTTTGTCTATATATACAGGCTTCAATATAAATTTCATATAAGTCAAATTATTAGCCTTTGAAGAAACATCATGCTTTCAGTAGGTCACTTGAGGCTACAGTCTCAAATTCTTGCAGACCAGTCTCTGCTGATAGGGCTACATCTGTGAAACAGACATTTGTTCTCTCACATTTTGGGGAAAATAAATTCTCACTATAAATGAAAAATTATTATTTTGCTTACTAATATAATTAGAGTGAATCTGGGGATATAGATTTTAGTTCATGGTTTTACAAAACAAGAGTAACATGAACATAAAGAGATTAAAAGTTAAATGCTAACACGACTACTTCCTCAGTAGCACTGGTATCTCTCTTGTAAAAACTGATTCTAGTTAGATCAATAATCATATTAGCAGTTTATGTTTTGCTGAGTTCTGCTACTTCATCTGGCATTAAGCTAAGTCAATAAGCATAGAACATAACAAATTTATCTTGCCATCTGGGGATAACATTATTTGTAAATGACACATCTTGAATTAAGATATACTGTCACACAGTGCAAAATTATATAACCCATAAACTCACAGTATAGAAGAACATAGAAGATGCAATCCAGAAAATGATATGAAATACTGATAACATTCTTACATAAAATATGCAGACATGAGTGTACAAAAGTACTCAAAGGACATATACCGACATATTGAAGTGATTATCATTGAATAGAAGATCAGTTTTTTTTTCTTTTGTGTTATTTTACATTTTCCAATGACCTGCACTTAATATCTTACTACGGTAATTTTAAAAATTGTAATTAAATGAGAGCATGTAAGTCAGATATTAGAAGTAGACATGTTTTTGACGAGAAAAAAGTAAACACAGCAATACCTGTGAATAAGACATCTCCACCATCTAAAGTTGCATTTTCATCTTTCATCTCTACTATATTGAGCTGAAGCTTTTCTAAGGCTTCTTTCATCATGTCAACCTGTTGAAAATGAAATGACTCAGATTAATATTCTAACATTTCCTAACAAGAAAACCAATCATCTTCAACTTCTGATATCAAATCATGTTCCCAGCTGCACACACGCACACACATATACCCTTTGTGAATATATGAATGTATGCAGTATAATTTGAAACAATCAGAGAATAAATTACTTATAGGGAGAGAATAAATTACCTATAACAGTGCCCATTTTGTTCTTTTCTAGTCTAAGTTCAAGTCACTATTATAGCCCCCTCTTGTACTGGAGGCTGACTAGTTAGGGCACTGTTGGAATGATGACTGGTTAGGGTGCAGGAGACAAGAAAGATGGGAAGAACACCAAATCCTCCTACCCCGTCAGAAAGTACAAGACTTAATTTTGAACCTTAAGTCATTCAGTCAGAATTGCACACACTCAGAGTAATACATGGAGGGAATATTAATGACAACAACCAGCAATAATATTTCAGCTCACAGGACAGTCACTATTTTCTATCCAAATATTTTCCAAAAATGTCATAATCCAAGATTTCTCTATAAATCTGAACTGTTATTTAGGTTATAGTCAAGCATTTATGACTACCTGGCTTTTAAAATCCAGGTCCTCAAAGGCAATGAACACATACAGAATTGCTATCAAAACCAAAGATTACTTGAATGTGAATTTCAGGGATGTTTCTATGGTTCTGGGGTAAGGTCTAAAGCACAAAGAGATATTCTAGTCTGAACTAGGGAACACTTCTAAGTGAGGTTCACTTTAACACAAGAGAAAAAAAATGAGGTATAACAAATATCCTTTGCAGGGCCCTCTCTGGTGGTGCAATGGGTTAAGCAACACACTGTGAAGCAAACTGAAGCCACTGCAGCACGAGTTTGATCCCTGGCCAGGGAGGTGACCCACATGGTGCCGCAGAACTCTCCTGCCTTGCCTGCGGCAACCCTCAGCAGTGTATTTCAGTTAATCTACCTGTTCTGTTCCTCACTCTGTCTCTGGTGGATCCTCTCACCCCCCACACCTCTGGCCTGTACCCCAGCTCTTGTATGCATAAATAAATAAAATCTTTAAAAAAATCCCAAAAAACCCAAATATCCTTTGCAGCTCACAATTAAATTCAAGTCCTTCCAGCAGCTCACCAACATCATTTAAATATTTCTAAAGCTTTGTACACAGATCTGTCTTTAATATAGTAAAGACATATATTGAGAAGACATGAATAGGGACTTAAGAGAAAAACATGAGATCACATGGCAATGGGGAAAGCAGGTAGTTCTGCCAAATACAGCATGCCCAGTACACACACAGAATGTCAATGAAGACTGCAAAGACACACAAATAGTAGAATAACTACTCAAATAATAAAAATATGGAAATACTATGACAACAACCCTGATATTCATGTAGTTAAAAAACATTAAAAATGATACAAAACAAAATAACATCTCATTCTTGTCCTGGAACTCATGTACAAATTCCACAAACCAGAGTGACTCAGAACAATAAAAATTATTTCCATGGATGAAATGGTCTTAATGTTGTAATAAATACATGTAGTGACCTCTTTTAACATCAGAATAAGTTTTCCTATGTAACAGGAAGTGGAATTGTTGCTGTAGCATAAAAAAGAAGCAAAACAACACCACTTTGATTTGTTGGGCTACAATGAACCCAGGAAAACACACAACCGTTTCCTTCTGGCATCTGACTCTGTGTCCATGGAAAATTCTCTGAGCTTACAGGGACATCATGAGAACTGGGCCACTGTTATCTTTTGTTTCTATTACATATGCTAGTATTTCCAGTATAATTTAATATCCCAAAAAGTACTTGGAATTCCGCAATAACATGTATTTTGGTCTGTAAAATTTCTATATACTATCTCAACTCAGGAACTTTATTCAACTCTTAAAAGTTTAAAGAGAATAAAAGTAGGGAGGTTAATATAATACCAGTCTCAGAAACAATGTATTTCTTTAAAAGTCTTATGTCTTTCAAATTAAAGTTTTAGAGAATAAAAATGCTTGTGGTTTCTTAAAAGTTAAAACAGCTGCACTGACATGAAAAAACTGGCTTTTATGCAAAGCTGTACTTAGAAAAAATATTCAGTCACATCCATATAAACAAAGTCATCAGAATGGGTCCACACCACAAATGTTAATGATATTATATTACTTTCAGAGTTGTATGGGCAAGTTTAAAAAAATCTATAAACATCAAGTAAACAATTTGAGAGTTGTAGGACTGGGCATTAAATCACTGATGCTAAACCCAGGAAAATTTCTGGAGAAGAAACTAGAGGTTGAATCTATGGAGAACCACATACTCTTGGCTCAGGTCTCCATGAAGTAGACAATTTCAGCTGCAAACAAGACCCGGCACTGCCCTACCACACGAACCCATAGCTAGCCAGCTACTCAGGCAGTTAGAACACTAAACATAATTATAGAAGTGGGGATTTTGCAGGAAAAGATCCAAACCATGAGCCTTCAAGCAGCTGCTCATTCTGTGGTTACATAGCCATGTTTAATGTTGACTTAATTAACCTTCTAGAGGAAACAAAAAGAGCAAATAACAAACTCACCTTTCACTGAGCCACTAACTTTGAAGAATGGAACTGAACATTACTCAGGGTGGAGAGAAACTGTCAGAATAAACAGTATTAATTCCAAAGACTGAAGGGGTCATTTTGGACCACGAAATTAGAAATAAAAGGTTAAGTTAGAGAAATGAAAAATTAATTTTATGTAACTATAAACTCTTCATACTGTCCTAAAGATTTATGAGCCCATTCTTTCCTCCTGCTTTCACGCTACCTGCACTTTGTTTCCTTTTATTTTTACTTCATATTTCCATTTCTTTATGCCCCATCTTTTCTCCTACCCTTTGCTACAGATTCCTTCCCCAGTCATAGTGGGTTCAGACCATCTCCACTGCTCAAATCATCACCCCACAAGTTATTTTCTTCAAGAATTGTACTGGTTTCAAGAAAATCATTTTTTCCTTTTCTTTCTTCCTTTTTTTTCTGGAAAAAAATGTAGAGGTATTGGGGTCATACAGTCACAGTCAGTCTACTGGGAATGTCTACAGAGTGCATGTTATGAACAAGTGGATTCAAATCCAAGTTTTGTGACTTACTAGCTAAGCAAGGTCATAGGTTATCTTTTTGAGCCTCAATTTTCTCATCTTTAAAAAGGGCATTTAGTCAAAATAATACTAACTTCCTAGGCTCCTCCTAATATTAAACACATTTAAGTTCCTCAGTACACATCAATTGCTCAATAAATATTAGATGTCTTTTATTATTTTTGATAAATATCAACTTGTGTGTATTCACTGACAAATACTTGTACTATGAAACTGACCCAAACGAGAAAATTTGTTGCTTTTTCTTACATTTGGACGAACTTCTTGTGTTTCACTACCCCTCTGCCTTCCTGAGAATTAAAATCATAGTCTTTTCTGTAAAGTCAGTGTAATGTTACAGCATGTACACTGAACACATTTAAATTTTCATCACTTGATTTGCTTCCAGCTCCCAGAAGCTGTCAGGCTATGTGGTAGATTTTTCGTATCATCTATGCTCTGAAATAATTCTCTGGAGATACTACCTAAAGCGGGAATTGGGCTCATCTGTTAAGTCCCACAGGACTCACAACAATGTCAGCAGAGATACAGAATGATTACAGTTATGGAAATATTACCACTTTACAGGAACCAATCAGTCTAAAGAATTCCCTCTTTCTCAATACTTGGTCTCCTATTCTTGCCTTTTCTGTTCTACTCTCTTCTTTTTTCTTTGGGGTTCTTATTTTTGCTCCTTATTTGTCCTATCGTGTTTATATCATTATCATCCTGTCTTCTCATTACACCTGTGCTGGGGCCTACGGGTGAGTGGAAAGAAGTGGGGATTTAAATACAGACTCTATCACTTATTAGCAATGTGACTTGGGATAAGTTAACTTCTTTGAGCCACAGAGCCTCAGAAATGACTCTTGAAATATCCCTTGAAAATGGGATAATATTTTCCCTTGAACAGGGTTTATGTGAGTAACAAATAAGCTAATATACATAATGCACCTAGATAAGTACCTGGCACACTGTGGTCAAAACCAGTGGTTGTTGGTATCATTATTTTCCACGAAACTAACTCAATGCTTGTTTTGAATTCAGGCTAACTTTAAAAAAGAATAAAGATTGTTGGGTCATATGGTAGTTCCATCTCTAGTAGGCTGAGGAACCTCCATATGGCCTTCCATAGTGGTTGGATTAACTTGCATTCCCACCAGTAGTGTAGTAGAGTTCCTTTTCCTCTACATCCTCACCAACATTTATTGCCCAGCAATCCCACTCCTAGGGATCTACCCAAAGGACACAAAAGCACCGATCCAAAAGAGTACCTGTATCCCCATGTTTATGGCAGCACTATTTACAATTGGTAAGACCTGAAAACAGCCCAAATGCCCAAAAGTAGAGGACTGGATCAAGAAGATGTGGTACATAATACACAATGGAATACTATTCAGCAATCAAGAATAAAAAAAACTAGGGACATTTATAGAAATATGGATGGAGCTAGAAGGAATTATACTCACTGAAACAAGCCAGAAGGCAAGAAAAAAGTATCAGATGGCCTCGCTTTTAGGAGGAATGTGAAAGAACAACAACCACAACAAAAAATAAAAAAGAAGAAAACAAAACAACAACAAAAAGAAAAAAAAAACAAGAGAAAGCTCAAGGAAATGGGCAATCATAGCCAAAAACAAACAAACAAATAAAAACTCAACAAGATGAAAAGATCAAAGATAAACCCAAGGGATCACAGGGGTGGGCGGAGGGAGGGGAGGGCAAAGACAGGGAGGAGGGCATAAAGAGCACAAGGGACTGAGGTGATGGTGCACGGGTAAAATGGTGGTGGGAACCCCCTGGGAACTACAAATGATGTCAAATACAATTAAATCTAATTAAAAAAAGGTAAAAAAAACCTATTTTACCTCAATAAAAATAATTTGGAGGAAAAAAATTAAAAATAAAAAAATAACATAGTAAAAAAAGAATAAAGATAATAAATAAAATGTATGATTTTTAGCATTAAATAAAACAAGTGTTGATCCCAACTCTCCTTTTCTTGAAAAATCTTCTCCAAACATCAAATAACCAAATATAAAGCCTTATACATATTTATTGGGAAGCTATATTCTTCATAACTTGTAATAGCACTGTAATTAGTTTAATATTATATTTTTATGTCATCTTTTTCCCAGTGGACCCAGTTCAAAGTTGACTTTTGCTGAATACATTCAATATTGCTCATTTTAAATGTTTCACATCTTTACTTTGGATGTTATGAATGTGCTCATGAGGTATGGTTAACAGTTTTGTGTTGCAGCTTCATTAAGGACCTATGTCAACCTCTATTTATTGAGCAAATTTCCTTTAGCAGCTTCTGTTTAATGGATCTTCAGATGTTATGAGTGCAAATGAGACCTTGGCATTGGCCTTGACATACCTGTCACCTGCAATCTGTCACACCTGGGAGCATGCTATCACCATTCTCATTATGTTTTCAATGGTCATTTGTTTTTTAATCAAAAATTGATTTTTTATATTTTATGTGAATTTTTTTCTTTATTATCATTTTAAAAAATTTTTATGTTTTTACATTGTTCATTTTTGTACAGTAGTTGGTTTCTCCCCTCAGGTGTACTTCTGGTTCTCCCATCACCATAGCACCCACAACCCATCACCACAGTTATTTGTGCTCTTCCCTCCCTTATTTTGACACCCTCCATCTCCCTCCCTTGCTACATGCCTCTGATCTATAGTCAGATTGCAAGTTTTATCTTTTTCTTGACCTTTTGTTTGGTTTCTCCATATTCCACACGTCAGTGAAACCATCTAATATTTAACTTCTTCCTTCTGACTTATTTCAGTTAGCATAATTCCTTCTAGCTCCATCACTGTTGCCACAAATGGCATGAGTTTGTCTTTTTGATCACTGAGTAGTATTCCATTGTATATATTGAACCACAACTTTTTAAATGTTCTAAGTCCCTTTATACTTCATCATGTTAGAAGAACTTTAAAATTGTGCTATCACACTACCCACACTGTTATCTAGTTCTAAAAGGTTGAATAGCAGTAATATAACTTTGTTGGTATTGAGATGTTTTCATCTTCTCAACTTGTTGCTGATTTTGTTTTGGTATTTAATGTTATATGCAGGTATAGATAACACCAAGGTCACTTAAGAGCTGATGTGATGTCTCTAGTACATCAAGGAGAAACTAGTTTAGACAGTGTTATACTGTGTTATTTCTGTCACACTTCATTTGTTACGTTATTAAGTCTTCATCTTCTTTGTTAATTAACACATCTTTGGTCACCACAGACACTTGAACTGGTACACTGGCTGATTTTACAATACTTGATGTCTATGTCATATTTTCTCATTTAATCAACACTTCAGTTCAGCAAACATTTAGTGGATTCAACTTCTTGTTTTCAACCAAGCTACAAAGTTTAAAACAACAACAATCCAAGTCCTTGCTCCTGATAAGTTAACAATCTAATGGAGCATATATAACTTGTGAATATAAAGTGACGATACAGTGGAATATTTATTGGGATGCTCACAATTCCACAAGAGAAGAATGGTAGGCATTAATACATCCATTTGACATAAGTAAATTGAAGCTGAGGAAGGTTGACTTCCTTAGTCAGCCTCCTGAGTCTGTCCCATGTTTGAGTTCATGCTCATGTTTACTGTATTGTGTGATGATGTTTCTCCTGATGTCTCATCACTGAGCATAGTCCACATCTAAATTGAAGCTCACATCCTGTGCTTTCCAACTCAGTTCACTGAAGCTCATTGAGTATTATACGATCCTATGCCAAGGTCACTCTGGGTTACATGATATCTTCAGATCAGATGGATAGTATTTCTGTGCAGTGCTTAAGAGTGTACAGTGCTTAATATTAATTAAGAGACTAATTAATATGAATAAAATGCATAAACCTCATGAATAATATTCACTCAGGATGACCTGAATATTAATTATCACTCCTCAACTTTTGGTAGCTTTAGTTTTGTTCAGTAGTTAATTTCTTAACTTTTCCACCTGTGCTGGTTAAATTACTAAAACTAAAACTACCAAAGGAAAAAAAAATCAAAGAGAGTTTTAACATATTAAATGACTCAGTATTAAAAATTCCTGGAAAAAAAATCAGAATTCTTCTCTACACCCATTTTAGAATAAAACTCTCTCAGGAAGAATTTAACTAGCGATGAAAATAGTTATTTTACAGTCTTCCTTTGTGCCAAAAACTCTCCTATGAAATGATATTTATCTAATCTTCATAAGCAAAGACACAACTACAAGCATTATTTCTATTTTATAGATGAGAAAACTAAGGTGGAAGAAGTGATTTGCCCAAGGTCTTATAACAGCAGAGCTGAGAGCCAAACTAAAAGACCTTTGTTTTGAAGTTTGTGTTCTTCTTTTCTATATAATTTGTCATTGACAAAAGATAATTAGATACTTAACTAGGCAATTAAATGATGATAAATTCTGAAACGACTATGAAGACCTATAATACTCTTAAAACAGATATTCACCCTAACAACCCCACTTGTTATGAGCAAAAATGTATACTCAAACATTCTGGAGGAATATAGGAAGAGAGACTACAAATGGTAGCAATTTGCACTTAGGTTTGGTTTCTAACATCTTAAATTTTGTTTTCCCAAGCATACACAAACTAAGACTAATGAATTTTGGAAGCCACCATTTTATCCTTCCAGTTTTCTTTATCAGATTATGGGGATTTATCTGAGAAATCTTTAGTCAGTCAATAATATATTTTAATTATAGTGATATCGAGAAGACATAGATGTCTGGACACACTTCAAAACAAGATGTGTCAGGCCCTCCCTGGTGGCACAGTGGGTTAAGCAACACACTATGAAACAAAGCACAGCCACTGCAGCACAAGTTCGATCCCTGTTGCTGGCCAGGGGGGTGACCCCACGTGGTGCAGCAGACCTCTCCTTCCTTGCCCACTGCTCCCCTCAGCAGTGTATTTCAGTCAATCTCAATCTGCCTGTTCTGTTCCCCACTCTGTCTCTGGTGAATCCTCTCACCTCCCACACCTCTGTCCTGTACCCCTGTTCTTATGTGAATAAAGAAATAAATCTTTAAAAAAACAAACAACAAAAAACAAGATATGTCCAATACACTCAAAACCAATTCAACCAATCTGAAAATGAGAAAAGCTTCCACCACAGTGGAAGTATGGAAGGCAGGATTCTAAGAAATCAAAATGGGGCTTCCCTGGTGGCACAATGGGTTAAGCAACAAACTGTGACACAGACCACAGCCACTAGAGCACGAGTTCGATCCCTGCTGCCAGCTGGGGAGGGGACCCACAGGGTGCGGCAGACTTCTGCCTTGCCCCCTCCTCCATCTCAGTAGTGTATTTCAACTAATCTGCCTGTTCTGTTCCCTGCTTTGTCTCTGGTGGATCCTCTCATCCCCCACACTTCTGGCTTGTACCCCAGTTCTTGTATGCATAAAATAAATAAATTTAAAAAAAAGAAATCAAAATGTTAATTCTAGTTATCTATTTCTTTGGCAGGTTTGGAATTCTTTCTTAGAAACAAAATGGGTTTCTGTATGGTCCTCAGGTCATGAACAATTCACCTTAGTCTAAGAAAAATTCATGAAGGGTTTACTATATTAAGAAAATTGTCAGTAGGACTGGTAACTATTTAACATATTAAGTCTTCAAAAGTTATCAGAGTTAAATGTTATTAATCATGTGATTAATATGGGCACTCAAGACATTTGTATGATAGGTTAACATGAACTTTTACAATAGTAACTGTTAAATTAATAAGATCTCTTGAACTATTTTCCAAAGGGTATGAGATATCTGCACATTTTCTCACTGATTTTAAAAAAAAATTTTAAAAAATTTATTTATTTATGCATATAAGAACTGGGGTACAGGCCAGAGATGTAGGGGGTGAGAGGATTCATCAGAGACAAAGCAAGGAACAGAACAAGCAGATCCACTGAAGTACACTGCTGAGGGGAACAGCAGGCGAGGCAGGAGAGGTCTGCTGCGCCATGTGGGTCACCTCTCTGGCCAGGGATCAAACTCATGCTGCAGTGGATGCGTATAGCTTCACAGTGCTGCAACTTAATCCTTTGCACCACCAGGGAGGCCCTCTCACTGATTTCTTAAGAGTTTTATTTCTAGTAACAAGTCCTAAAAATTAATCAAGGTATTTAGAATCTTGGTTTCCATATTTGTAAGATGAGAAGGCAGAGCTTAATGATGAAGTTATTTACAAATCTAGATTTTTAAGAGTTGTAGTCTCAAAACAATTCTTGGCATTCGTAAATGTTATTCTGACTGTAATCTTATTTCCTTTCCATAGAATTCCAGGTGGCAATTCATGAGTAAAGTATCCTGATGTTTGATCAATCAGTCCGAAACAAGATGCCACATACCTGGGTGTATGTGGATGGACTTGTAAGAGAGGACAAACCTAAAAATGGATGGGAAAAATTCCCAGAATGATGTGAAGCCTCAGTAGCAAAAAGGATTCTGCTACAGTGGGAAACCTGTATTTTAAAAACTGTGTGAATGTCAACGGAATACAAAGTTATATACTTGATACATCTATTTTTTGAGTAACCAAAATGGCTATCAATTTTCTGCCAACACTGAGAATAATACCACAAAGAGCACTCATAATGCCTTTTCTATGAAAAGAGAGATGCCAGGATTTCCTTAGCTGTTAACCTCAATTTACTTCCCATATCCACATATATAGCATAGCAGACTTCATCACCTTTGGGTTCATTCCTATACAATTTCCGGTACCAATCCTGACTCGAGAAAAGGAAGATCTAACTAGGAAGAGCAGCTCAAAGCTCTGGGTCTCAGCATTTAATCAATCTTTATACTTTAATTTTAGACCATATACCTGAACACTACCTTGGTTCTTTTCCCTGCAGTCCTGTTGTAACAATTCACTGTAATTTACACTTGTGTGTGGTATCATTCACTGTGCTTTTCATATGGATTTGAACCTTAGTTCTGCATGTTATATGTCATTATCATCAAGGAAAAGGACTGCTTAAATCAGTACCTTATAGGTAGAGGGTGACAAGACCAGTGTCTAATAGCAATTGATATTCTGTCTGTAGAAAATAAAAAAATGTTTTATTACCACATACCAAATGAAAATAAGTGTTGCCAAAGGCCTGGGGGGAAAAAGCAACTTAGGGAGCTGACAAGTTTCTAAAATTTTAAACTAATTTCCCCCAAAGTCAAGAAGCACAAAAACGTGCTGTTTATGCCATCCAAAATAAGCATCAGACATGGAGCCTGAAAAGTCCATAATTTTCCATGAATTCAAAGAAGTTGCATGCTGCCATTTATAAAAGCAAACAGACTCAAAGTGTGAGAACTATTTAGTATGTTCATTACAAAATTAATACACTGTAGATGTTAAGGAACTCTAGAAACCTTCCAACAGACCCCTGCTCACTACCCAGCTGCAATCCTTAGTTGAGTTAGATACTCCTACTCTGTGCTCTCTGCCCCCTTCCCTTTGGCCCCCACCCCTGCCCATTCCCTAACAGAAGACATGGCTTCAGTGGACTTTCTATATTTGTTAATTGAATAAACAGCTGAAAAATTTTGCAAGTCAGATGTAATTTCTAGAAATGTTATAAAAAATTTATTCATAAGGCAAAAATAATCACATTGTTTAGCCAAGGTACAGTCACAAATTGGGGTGGCCTCTTCAAGACAACTCTTAGAGCATTTCAAGGATGAACAATGAGAAGATACCAAGTGAGAAAATACCCTTGGTTTATTTGTCACAATAATCACTATCATTTTTTTCTTTACCTCCCCCAATAATCCCATTCATTTACCCAGTAATTTAACAAGTATTTATTCAGTATTTCAAATATTTTAGGTACTATTCCAGGCCCTAGGAATATACCAGTGAAAGAGAAGGTCCTATGTATATTATGCTGGGAGATATGAAGAAGTAGAAATTAAAAGAAAAAAGAAAATTAGAGAATGATTTACATAGAGATTTAACTCAGGGCATATAATGTGAGTGGGTTACTGTAGTTTAGGCAGTCAGGAACAGCATTTCTGAAAATGTGACATTTGTGCTGAGACCTGAAAGACTGAAAGGACCTATCTGTTGCCATCAGGGAAAATAATGTTCTGATAAAAGCAAACACAAAACCCCTAAGCTTTTAGAAACAAGCTTAATTTGGTCAAGGAAGAGAAAGATCTAGTATGGGGCCAAAATGAGTAGGGCAAGTGTTATGGGTTGAATTGAGTCCTTCTCTGAAGGAAAATTGGCATAATTTATTGATAGATTAGATGATAGAGGTGAAGGAAAGAAAAGAATCAAACGACTCTTACAATTTTATCTTGAACAACTGAGTGGATGGGTACCAATTTCTGACATAATAAAAGCAGAGGAAAACAGCAGATCTGGAGAGAACATTCAAGAGTTCTGTTTTGGCCATGTTGAATTTGAAATGTCTGCATTTGACTACTTGGTGTAAACATCTGGGGAATAGTCAGAACTGGAAATAAGATTTGGGAGTGAATGACATAAAACTGAGGACATTAGAAAGATCTCAAACTGTTTGCTTCAGTAAGTGAAATCCACCCATAAAAATTCCTCTTAATGCTAGTTTTCCAAGAAAGAGACTCAAGGAGCCATATATGCTCTGTTGCTAGGACAAGGCAAGGTGGTTGTTTCTAGCATGGAAGGGAAAATCTCCCTTTGGCAGGAAGGGACTTTATAACACACTCAAGATGGCACAGCTACCACCAGGATAAAAGTTCTTCTTGCACATAAATGGACTGGGATGAACTTTTTTGGGTGTAGTAATAGATATGCAAAGACTTCAAGTGTTATTTCTTGCTAATTACTGGTATGTTTTCTTGCTAAATTCAGCTTTACAGAGGCTCTAAAATATAATAGTATGAATTTTATTTTTTCAGAAACCATCAATTTCGAAATTATAACCACTTGAACAGGAGACATGGCAAAGTTCAAGAAGCTAAAAAATAGAGTAATAGAGGTTATAGGAAGAATATGTTGCAAATATATTTTAGATCAGTGAGTTCCAAATACAATTATGTCATACACAAGAGGCCTGAATAATTGATTGCTGTATAATTAAAACACATTCAATTATTTATAAAGCTGTATATGATTTGCAGGCATATGTTCACACCTCTTCAAATATATGTTACCACACCACACCTACCACCAAAATACCTATAATCCTTCACCATAGTCCATGGGCTCCCATCTCCCTTTCTTCCCCTTTCTCTTTGGTAGTCTCAATTTATAAGGCAAAACACATTTCTTATTCACTTATTCAAGTAGGTCAACTAAAGATCTTGACTAAGAAACCCTTCATTACTTTATCCTCAATGATTGCTTTATGAATTAAACTGGAAAAGACCGCATTTCTTTTAAAAACAGCGCACTTGGGTCTCCCTTTAAAAAAAGGTGCAGCCACAACATTACTGACAAGAGATTTATCACACAGATCCACAACGAACTAACCAGACTAAACTAAAACAAAGAGAACAATCCAGTCAAAAAATGGGCAAAAGAGCTAAAAAGGCAATTCTCCAAATGGCCAACAGGCATATGAAAAAATGCTCAACTTCTCTTGTCATCAGAGAAATGCAAATCAAAACCACTATGAGATACCACCTCACCCCAGTGAGA
>JAGFMF010011606.1:8824644-8893548 GCA_019455555.1 Galemys pyrenaicus | reverse complement strand
CAAGAAAGAAACAAAAACCAAAAATGAAAAGACAAGGACAAACTGGGGACACTTGGTGGGGAGGGAAGAGGGGAAGGGTGGAGGGCAGACGGGAGCACAAGGGACTGAGGTGATGGTGCACTGGTGTTACGGTGATGGGGAATACATGGGGATTACAATTGATGTCAAATATGTAAATTAAAAAAAATTATATTAAAAAAAAAGTTGCAGCACTATGAAGTCATTGGCAGTCACTGTAGCACGATTTCAATCCCCAGCCAGGGAGCTGACCCACATGGCACAGCACACCTCTCCGGCCTTGCCTGCTGCTCCCCTTAGCAGTGTATTTCAGTCAATCTCCCTGTTCTGCTCCCCACTCTGTCTCTGGTGGATCCTCTCACACCCCTGCACCTCTGACCCGTACCCCAGTTTTTGTATGTATAAATAAATACATCTTTAAAAAAATAAAAACATTGAACTTATATTTTTTATCAATTAAGACAAGCTTTCTTCACAACTTGTGTTAAGTTGGTGCTTTTTCTACTCTACTACATTGCCTAGTGTTTGTTTGAACACAATATCAGATCAGTTTTTGGAATAATGGAGTTATTTTCTGGGGTTCTAGACTTTATTTTTTTTCCTTCCTACTTCTGGCTTTTTGTGCATTGTACTTAAAACTTCATTAGAGATGACTGTGGCCCAGTCTGGGTTAATAGAGTTCATAGTCATTCATTTTGAGAAGTTGCCTTCTGATTCCAGACTCCAGTCTGGAATGATTTTGTAAATATTCACCCTTTGTCATATGTTCAGACATTTGCTTCTCTTGGAGTATATTTAAAATAAGTCAGTGGAAAAACTATCACTTGGATTTGATGCTTAGGATTATGAGAGAAAGGCTTATTTCCAACCATAGTTGTACAAAATGACTAGCTTTAAGAAATTATCTTTGTTTCTGACAACTGTCCATATTATAAGATGGTGGTGAGAAAAACAGTGAATAATTTTTCTCTGTTATCAAATCTGGGCATCCTCAGTTGGCCTGAACTGTAATAGTTCAATATTTCCCTAATAGAAACATTTCAGTCAACATTTTACCAAGGAAAGATGATTATCTAGCTAATGAGTTTTGCCTTTCCCAAATTACTTTAGAAAAATATGATCATCTCCCTGACCTTAGTGTTTTTCTCCTTTTTTTTTAAAAAAAAAGTTTATTTCTGCTTCCAACTTATTCTTAACAAATTTTTAAATAAAACATTCATTTGACGAATAGCCATGAGGGATGTAACAGAAGGAACTTCATATGTGGTTTTAAATCATTCTCAAAGTGCAATAACCTTAATACCATCTAGATTCTCTTATAAGGCAGAGCATGATGAAATTAGATTCTCATAAATGTCATTCCCCTTATTTATTGTCTTTTTCCTTGAACCAGGGTTGGACTGGCTAGGATCCATTTTCTCTCAACCAGATTTATTATGGATCAGATGCATTCCATTTCACAACAGGAATGTGTTTATTATAAAATGTACAAAGCTTATAGTCCAACAAAGCACACATATTGTTGGCCAAAAAAAACTCCACAACTAACATTATTTAATAATGAGTACAGTTCACAAAGTTTTTGGATGAATTTAAAGTCACTTACAGTGACACTCAAATCTTGAAGTAAATCCCAAGTGAATATAGTTTTCCTTATGCTGTCAAAACAAAATGCATTTAGTAATATGCAAACATATGACCAAAGATATTCTTATTGACATACTTAGCAAGATTTTCTCATTGCTTTCTCCCGGAGGGGACCTCAGAAAATTTGAAAAGTAGATTAACTATTTTAGGCCTTCAGAGCATAATTTAACGCACTGCATCTTTAGTGATTAATACTGTATTTGTACACTAAGTTGAAGAATACCCTTATATAGACATGGGGAGAAACTAAAAAATATATCTAAGAAGGTGGGTAAATTTAGCCATTAAAAGACTATGCAAACAAGTAGATTACAACATTTTTTAGAAAAGTATGACTGTTAACAAAGACTAAAAGAAATGTGCAACAAAGAAAATAGCTATGGTTGGTTTGTGTCTTGGTGGAAGAGGCTGAGAAATACCTGAGCATTTAAAACTTCATCTACTTTGTACAATGACAGTAATAACTGCCCAAATTGGTTTCCAAGGAAGATCTATGTATAGAGGACATGGGTTATCAATGAACGTTTTCTATTTTTCTAAACATCCAAATGTCATTGTTACTTTGGATAAGGAAGAGTGGGCCGCTTGCATTTGGATTATATGGGTCTTTGTTTTGGTTATTAGCCTCATTTACCTGTTTTTCTCTCCATCCGTACTTTCATCAGTCATCCATCAGTAGTGTCCCTTTGCTGCCATCGGTTATCTTCAAAGACTGGACTTGAAAGAGCTCCAGGTCTGCTTTCGCTCCTGCATGCCTTATTTCTAATTCATTCAAATAATTCCATAAGCTCTGGCAGTGCAGTTCCACCTGCGCTGGATGCCTACATAAGCAGTGAGTCACCCATCCCCTTGCCCTCAAGATCTAGATTCCGCTTATGTCCCCAACTGCAGGGACTATCTATCAACATTCCGAGAGGTGTCTTTAAAGACCACTCTCTCTAGACTTGTGTTTAAAAAGGTAGCACATCCTGCAATTCAATTTAGAAAGTACAGATAAGAAAAAGAAAACTATTAAACATATTCATAATCCCAGTACCATGTGTAGATACCACTGCTAATCTGTCACCTAAACTTCCAGTATTTCCTATTAAGTATGTTTGTGAGAACTTTTTTTTTGCTCATACAATTTTTTTTCCCTTACAATGTTTACTTTCTTTTATGAGTGTAGTCCCCACAGAATTTCAACCACCAATTCACCTGTGCACCATCACCATGGTCCCTTGTGCTCTTTCTATCCCTGCCTTGATCTCAATCCCTCCCTCTTCCCTGCAGAACATCTAAGTTTTGTAGCTGTATGTTTATTTCCATTTTGTATTGCTTTGTTGTTACTTTTTCTTGATCCTATATTCCACCTATAAGGGAGACCATCCATATTTTTCTTTTTTCCTTCTTGCTAATTTCACTGAGCATAATCTCTTCAAGCTCTATCCATGTTTCTACAAATGTTTCTAGTTTATCTTTTTCATTGCTGAATTGTATTCCATTGTTTGTATATATATGTGTGTGTATATATATATATGTATATATATATACACCACATTTTCTTGATCCAGTCATCCATTTTTGGGCATTTGGGTTGATTCCAAGTTTTACCTAATATAAATAATGCTGCGATAAATATAGGGGTGCATGTGTTCTTTAGAAATGGTGTTTTGTGTCCTTTGGGTAGATCCCTAGGAGCGGAATTACTGGGTCATATGGTAGCTCCATTTTTAACGTACTGAAGAACCTTCATACAACTTTCCATAGAGGTTGGACCACTTTGCATTCACACCGACAGTGTAGGAGACTTTCTTTTTCACCACATCCTCACCAACATTTGCTGTGGCCAGTGTTTTTAATATATGCCATTCTTATTGGTGTCATGTGGTAGCTCATGGTGGCTTTAATTTGCATTTCCCTGATTTTAAGGGATGTTGTTTTTGCTCATACTATTATAAAGTTATATTATAAGCAAACAACTCCTTATTTAAACAAAATATGGGACATTATTGTAAGTCAAGTTAAAAGTATTTGTACTTCAAATTGAGACTGCCTTAAAGTAGTCGTCCTCAAATATTGTCTTTTGAAAACAGACTTGTTAAGTAATTCTAAAAACAATAAATAAAATTGTATGGAACTTCAGAATACCTCAACTCTTAACCCTAACAAATATTCAGATTTTTATGGTGGCAATTTTATCAATTTGAGAACAACTTCATAAAATATTTAAATATTTAAAGAAACACTACACATTCAATTAGGATACATGTTAAAATTTGAGGATATATTGTTATGTCAGAACTCATGGAGGCTTTCTTCTTTAAATACACCTGAATCAGACAGAAAAAAGCTATTTATATTTAACTGCCAAAAATTATTTGTTATAAGACACCAGTAAGGATTTTCTTCTGTGCTAGGAAGTCTTGGACAAATGTTGGGAAAGTAACTTACAGCTGTGAAATAATTATTAAATGTTGAACAGGGAGAGATACTGTTCTCTGAGGATACCAAGACAGACCCAGAATGCATCTGGTAAATCCAGGTTCTCATTATCTTGATGACACCTGATATCCCGTAATATCCAATGAAGCTGCCAACTGCTTGTCCACACTGACTACATCCCATGTACCCCATTTTATGACTGAAAAGGATTTAAAATTCATGAAGCATGTTGAAAGCTCAACTGTCACATTCAACTCATTTCAAAGTATATGGGGAAAAGAGCAGAGCAGACATTTGAACTGAAGTTAATATTGTGTTAGAACAACCATATTCCATTAAGTTGCCACTACACCGTCTAGAAGATGTTGATCACATCAAGCACACCATTGCATTCCTTTCCTTTATCCCAACTTGCAAATTTTTATTCTATGCAGTATTTCTCTTTCTGGCCCTTTATTCCAAGGTTGCTCAGAATTCAAAGCACTTATTCATTAAGTTTGTAATACCGTTTAGTGTGCTATTAACAGAATTCTTTAGAGAAGATCATGGAAAAAGAAAATCAAACTTATTTTTGGGTCAATGACCAATTTTAAAGGAAACACATATTAAACCAGTATAAGGAAAAGGTCAGTATCCATGAGGCATTAAGAAAAAAAAAAAAGAGGAAAACATTCATTTTCACAATTTTCCGACATTATTTAAAAATAAAAACAAGCCTAAGTATGGAATGGCAAAGTCCTGGTTCCCCTGTACCAACAGTGGTGAACAATACTGCCATTCATAGGAAATTAGAAAGCAAGTTTTAAAATTAATTATTTGAGATATTATTGGTTTACCTCACTGTATATGATTTAGAGGAATAGGTTCACACCTCCTCAAATGAGAATGCAAGGTTTTTAACCTTCAACATCAAGGAAGTTTTGGTTTTCCTTCCCTTCTTTTATTTTAGGGTTTAAAATTGAACTCTATGAATCTTGACTCTGAAGAAATAATAACATACAATGGATTAAATGCTTTCAATTTTGCTTTTCACTGGCATAGCTACTTAAGTGTATATTATAAATAGTATATGAAGCCACTGTCATATTAGCATGTAAGATACTGAAAATATATGAAGCTGAATATATATCTTATAAAATTAAGAATTTTATAACTAATATATTGTTTTCCTGATGACTAAAAATTTAGCCAAATAGTTAATTCCTCATTTGAGAATTGAGAATGTAAGATAAAAAAAAATTAAGGCTAAGAAAATACGTTTTAATTTTAAAATCCATCAAATAGACCATTATTTTCCTATACTTTTCTATTCAGTATATCCATCTAAGTAAGAGGCTTAGAAAAAAGGATAGGTCTCTCTAAGCTGAGGTTACCGGATATTCGTCTCTATCCTGACAGTTTTCCAGTGGGCAGACTTGGGGTAGTATTTCTTTCCATTGGGCAGCTGATTTGGAAAAACCTGTCAGGGTGATATTTTTTTTTCTTACCAGCAAAGTCAAGCTGAATAAAAGTAAAATTCACTTCCTAGATTATTTTATGATTATAAATATTTGCATCCATCATTTTAGAGTGACCAAGATGAGGTGTAATGAGTTTTTCCTGCAGTTTCTTCTCTGAAACACCTTTGGGGGAACACATAAAACCATTTCTAAGTGATGCACAAAGTCATGGTGGAGAGGAAGTAAATGTTAAAGCAACAATAATATGATTCAATAAAGATAAAAATGAGTAATAGCCCAATATTAAAAGCTGTGAAGTTACAGTATTTTCTCAACCCATCAGAAACTGTGAAACACATAATTATTTTAGCAAATATTTATTGATCACCTGATAGAAGTCAAAGTTAGATGCAGATATATGTGTGATAAAGTTTAGTACTGCATAATTAAATGAAAAAAAAGTAGCACTGGATATATAACTCACAGCATCAGGGAATATTAAAATGAGAAGAGATGTTAGCAGTCAATACATGTCACAAGATTAAGTCCCTCTAGGTTTAAATAACTTTCCCCAGTCCTAAGAGCAGAAACAGGACTAGAATTCAAGTCTTCTTAGAGTATAATGAGATTCTGACTCAGAAGAAATATTTTTTGAGATAAAAATGTCAATGTTGGGCCTCCCTGGTGGCGCAGTGGGTTAAGCAACGCACTATGAAGCAAACTACAGCCTCTGCAGCACAAGTTCAATCCCTGCCTCTGGCCAGGGAGGGGGACCACATGGTGCAGCAGACCTCTCCTGCTTCACCCGCTGCTCCCCTCAGCAGTGTGTTTCAGTCAGTCTGCCTGTTTTGCTCCCCACTCTGTCTCTGGTGAATCTTCTCACCGCCCTGGACTGTGGCCTGTACCCCAGCTCTTGTATGCGTAAATTAATACATCTTTAAAAAAAAGTCAATGTTAAGACTACTAGTAAAAAATTCTTTCTACTTAAATGTTGAGAATGAACATATTAGTAATCAATATATTATTGCATCAATATATCATAATTTTATGCAATCAATACATTAATATAGATTTCATATATTAATGCAATAAATATATTATTATCCATACATATATGAATTTAAATGATCTTCTATGACTGAAGTACAAATTATCAGGTTTCATTTAAAGTTTTCATATTGGCTGGGATTTTCCTTTTCACGGTATCAAAATTAAGTATCTGCCATGTAATGAAACCAAAGAGCAGAGAATAAATGTAGCCTGAAATTGGAAGACTAGAGTGAAGACAATACAGGTACATTTTTAGATGTTTCCACACAGTGCAAGGCTAATGGCCCAGGCATTTTTCAACTGATAAGAAAAAGCTGAAAAACCAAAGGTACTCACGATTGTTTGCCAGATTTTCCTTAAAAGATTCTTTGATGAAGCTAAATGCCTATTTCTCCTTCCTCCCTCTCATCCCACTTCTCTCCATCTCATACACACACACTTAAGGAATCCATTTGAAGACTGAAGATTTGATTTCCCAAGTAGTTGGCAACCTCTTTTCCTCTTCATTAATATTTGAAGTCTGCCCACAGGTAAAACTAGGATATATGTATGTAAACAGTGACACAGTTTTTGTATTTGAACTCTAATTTCTGAGAGCTGAACATTGTAAGAATGTATTTACAATGCATACAAAATGTCATATGAAGAAAGTTTTTAGTGTAAATGTGAAGTAATAAAGTAATAATAGTGTAAATGTGAAGTAATAAAGACTGATTTTTAGAGGTGACTTAGATTCCAATCCATTATTCCAACTATCTTCTGCATATTGCAATTTACAAAGGATGTAAGTAGAAAATGATTTGACTCAATATATATGAATGTGTCTCACATTTTGGAAACCAGAAAGGGATAAAGGAAATTAATGAGGATGAATGAAATCTCCCCTATATAAAGTAAATTGATAGAGCAGCTATAAGCTGTTAATGGGGAGTCCCTTTGAATCTTCTCATTCTTAAAGGTTGCACCTCACAATCTTTTCCCTTAATATGCCAAATGCAAACCTTAATTTTGTTTATATGTTGAGCATGTTCTTATAATACTGTGCTCAAGAAGGCTAATAATAATAGTAATAAAACACATTAAATTTGTTCCCTATCTATGTAGCTAGGGATTCTTTTTAAACAGTGAAAATCTTGGTAAAAGATACACCTTGTTCTTGCAAATGAAGTAGGCAGCCAGATTAAGCCAAACATTATAGGAGAAAATGCTACATGTTTACCTGAAAACTTGCAGAAATTTGATGAGAGATAAGCAGAAAAAGTCACTAAATAATGTGGATCTGAAATTCAAAATTAAAAAAAAAAATCTCTGGAGGCAGGTTTCCAAAATATTTTTCCACTTACCACATCTAAATTTCCTGTTGTGCTTTTTTAAAAAAATGCGATAACATTGACTTATAAGACATAGGATCATAGCTCCCAGATGCGTTGTCACCACACCACACCTGACACTAAGGCACCTTCAGTCTCCACCATAGTCCACTTGCCTCCTCCTTCTTTGGTTCTCCTCTCCCCTTTCCCATCTTGTAGCCTTAGTGCTTTTACTGCAAAAACCTGTCAAGGTGGATGGACACACAGCTACTAAATATGGCATGACTATGTCATGATTGCTCCATTGTCAGTGAACAAATTACTTTCATTATGGTTTATCTGCAATAAATTTTGCTTTGAGTTGCAGCATAATCATACAATGTTAAGAGCTATATGGGGGCCTCCCTGGTGGCGCAAAGGGTTAAGGTGCAGCTCTATGAATCTGTCCTCAATAACTGCTGCAATGAGTTTGATCCCTGGCCAGGTAGGAGATCTACATGGCGCAGCAGACCTCTCCTGCCTTGCCTGCTGCTCCCCTCAGCAGTGTATTTCAGTTGATCTGACTGTTCTGCTTCCTATTCTGTCTCTGGTGATTCCTTTCACTCTCCCCCTCTCCCCACACCTCTGGCCTATTCCCCAGTTCTGGTATACATAAATAAATCTTCAAAAAAAAAAGAGCTATAAGGGGTTATAGAGAGTATAGAGAGAACTATCCAGTCCTTTATTTTCATTGATGATAAGGTCCATTTGAATACCTTGAACAAAGTCACCAGCTAGTTCAGAGCTGTACCTTATGTTGCTCAGAACAGTGGTAGTACTGTTTTCATCACATCCTTAACATGCTCCTCCTGACTCTATGATTATATTCAAGTTTCACAACAAATCCATGATGTGTATACTATTTTAAGCTCCATTGTACAGAAAAGGAAACTGAGACACTGGGAGTTTATGTAACTTCTGTAAGAATCTGCCTGTAGAGTCACATCACACCCTCACTGTTAACCATGACACCACTGTTAACTTTTTCTCCTTCTGGGGTGACATATTCATTCACACCTTATATTCAATGTGTTCTAAATGGAACTCAACTTTCCCCCACGCCTGCTGATATCCTTACTTTCCAATTCAATTAATGTCATCAGTGTGTTCCAAACACAGAACTGTCAAGTCACCTTTGACTTCTCCCTAGTTCCTTACCCTCCTCCACCACCAAAAAGGTCTTTAAACCTATATGCACTACAATTTCCTGATAGTGTCATTCTCCAGCACCTAAACAGATACAAAGCCTTTAACTGATCTCCCCTTAGTAGTTTTTCCTTCTCAAATTCATCACACACATTGTAGCCCAAGTAATTTTCCTAAAACAACAGAAATCTCATAAGGTTAAAAACTTTGGATTACCTAGCATCCACATTTTAAGTTTTCTTTTAAATGTCTAAAGTTCCCCCCCCCACTACAAATTTCTCTTTGGAACCTTATACAATTGGGTAAAGTTGGTATTTTCCTCTATCAAAGATGATGGACTAGATCCCATGACATTAAGTAATATGTAGTCAATGATTTAAAAATACAAAAATTATGTTATATAAAAATGTCACTTTATTTTCTTGTAGCTGCACATATTTTCTAGAGATAGAAAACAATCCAGGTAAATGCAGTCAAATCCAGTAATTTTCAATCATTCAAGACTTAAACTCAGTGAAACTTAGGTCCTTCATTTCCACCTCTTTCTTTCTAAGTAATATTGAAACTAAGTATACATAAAAATGCACTGTCACCTTTCAGGATTTACAGTCATCCCACTGTGGTATAGATTCTTGGTCATGGTACTGCTTGGTTGAAATGATCATCTCTCATTGGTCTCCAGTTACACCGTCCATGTTGCATTTCCTAGTCATATATTCCAGCCCTGGTTGTAAAATCCCTTTGCACTTTTGGCTCTATCCTTCCCCTCCTTCAGTCTCTTATTCTTTCTGTAATGCACACAGAGATACACACAATAAACACACAACAAACTCTTCTCTGCTCACTATGGGGAAGGGACAGTAGACTAGGGATGGTTGTATGATCATCAGACCATGAGAGAACGCACTATTGCAACCCAGAGTTCAGAATATTATGTTGACTACTTATACTCTACTAACACTTTCCCTCGATTTCAAAAGGTCTGAAGACACTCCGGGCCTTTGCAAATGGAGCCCTAGGTTTATGTGGTAGCAGAAGGTGGTATCTTTGAGAGGAGAAGCATCTCCACACTTGGTTTCTTCAATCACCTGAAAGAGTGGGCAGCAGTTCTCCTACTTGGAAGTGACTCCATTACTTACTAAACGTCAGCCTTCATTTGGATAAAACTGCTATAATACAGTATAATAATACATATTTAGTGGGATTAGAGGTAATGCCACTATAATATCTAGTAATAATACAAAACCTACTATTTATAATCTTGAAATGCGAAATTTCTGGAAACCAAGAGTTTTATGTATATGTGTGTGTGGTAAAAATGAATGGATGTGAAGATAGTTATAGACTTCATCTCACAAACGAAAAATAATGTATGCTTTATTGCACATATATTAACATGCTTGATTACAGGGTACTATCTTAGGTACATCTGGATGTGCTATGAAATAGTTTGCACATTTCATTTCTTTACACAATCTGAAAAATTCTAAATTTTTAAGTATACTTGGTTTCATGGGTTTCAGAGAAGGAATTGTAGATCTGAAAGATAATGTTATCTGAATACGGATTCGAAGTTGACAAATTTTGAAGACTGTCATTACATTGCTTGTGGTCTATATTCTTTCTAGTGAGAATTCTCCTATCATTGTTATTTTAATTCTTTTGTATTCAACATGTTTTCCCTCTGACTGCTTTTAAAATTTTCTTTTAATCACTGGTTTTCAGTAATTTGATTATAATATATCTTGGTTTTACTTTATATTTCTTCTGTTTGGGATTCACAGACCATTTTAAGACTGTAAGATTATAGTTTTCATCAGCTTTGAAAAGTCATTATTTCTTCATATATTTTTTTCTGTCCTCTTTCAACCTCCAACTGTTCATATTTTTCTAGTCTTTTTTTCTGTCTAGGTTTCTTTCTGGAAAATTTCTATTGCAATGTTTTAAATATATTGATCATTATAATCTTCTACAGTATCCAATCTGTTCTTAATTCTACCTATTATGTTTTCCATTCACTTCTTTTTTAAATTTCTAAACACTTCCATTGGATATTTTAAAATTTTGTTTATATCTTGCTAAGTTTTTCTTTACATCTTGATACATATTTATCAGATTTTATAATAGTTGTTTTAAAGTCTTTGTCTATCATTTCCAAGTCTCTATTGATTTTTTTCCCTTGAATATGGGTCATATTTTTTCTGTTTCTCTGTATGATCGTTAATATTTTTTAGATTCTGGGCACTAAATTTTTACATCATTGGGTGCTGGATTTTATTGCATCTCTTTAAAAAGTGTTGGCTTTAGTTCTGACATGTAGTTAAATTTAGTTCTGACATGTAGTTAAATAATATTCTGATCAGTGAGTTCTGGGAATTGTTTGTCCTATTTTCTGGTGGTTCTTTCTCTAGGTCTTGGGTAATACCTCCTATGTATGTACAATTCTCAGCAAACGACTAAAAGAACAATTCTGCAGATCGCTGGAGTTCTCTCTCTAGGAAGCTCCCTCACCTCCAGTAATCATCCCTGCACATTCTACCAAACTGGTTTCCCTAAAGTCTGATCTTTGCCTTCTCAGTTCAGTAAGATCTCTGGGTTCCTCTCCCTCTTTTGCAAGCCTGGAAACTGACTCTATCTAGACAGTAAGTTGGGGCAACTGTAGCTCTCACTTAATTTGTTTCCCTTCTCTCATGGATCACAAGCCTATACTTCCTGTCACACACTGTCTGAAAACTATGATTGATTCAATTTTCTAATTGTTATAGCAAAAGGGAAATTCCTGTAGGTTTCCACAGAAGTGGAGGCAGAAGCCCATACACTTAAGCATCGTTACAGTGTTTCTCTGACAAGCTCTGTGACAGCATTATATAATTTCTTAACCCAAGTGAAGTTCTTTTCTCATTAAAATAATAAAGACCAACATTTTCTTCATTAACAAATAAATGGATCATCCAGAAATAACTTCTGTAAGAACATGTACAGTGATCCTTGCTGATTTTGGTTATGCTGACATGAGAGGAAGCTGACAGTGAATGTGATAAAACTCCTTTAGGATTTATTTAATTGTTACTTTGTTACTTAAAATGCTACACTCCCATACAGCTGTTAACTCTAATGGGGGCTTGGAAGCTAATTAAGGGGGTCATTTTAAATTATACAGCAGTCTGTCTCTAGACTGTTAGATAGACCTGTAGCAATGTTATTAATAAATTAAACCATTATATTAAAATTAACAAAGATTCAGAAGTACAATTAATAAACGTTTCTGATTCTTTTGCTCTTCTCTTCTGCAATATCTATTTCGGCTTCTGAAAAGGAGCCTTGGCTTGCCAGAGTACCTTTGCTGAAAGTGTCAAAACCATCAGAACAGAGCAAACCAGCTGGAAACATGGAGCCACGACTACACCCAGAGGCTTTTTCAAACTTGAAGCAAAACCAAATTAAAAAAAAAAAAAAACTTGGAAAAAACCATCCATTTAATGTAGTGAACAAAACCAGGAACATTTTGGAGGAAAATGAAAGATTACTAAAATAAGTACCAGGTTTGATCTTATTTACCATGTTATTTAATAATTTCCTTTTAGGAGCCATTTCATTATAAAACCCATTTTAAAAGAATATTATCAAATTGGAATATATGACAGTCTCTTCCTCAAACCATTTTGTCATTGGGAAAATTGCCTGTTTTTGCCAACAGGCCTTAACTAATGGCTATTTAGTCAACAGTGAGGGCAGTCTCAGAAAGCACCATGAACACCCGAATCAGACAGACTTCCTACTGAACAGGGATTTTTGGGAGCAGGCCTGGACCCCAGGCCTGGATCCAAGGACCCCAGGCAGGTTCTTTTTTGTCTTCAGTGAGGAAGAATTCAACGTCAAGATCATAGTTTCAAAGCAAGAGACTTACTGATGATAGGAAGAAGGATAGGAAAGTTCTCTAAGTGGAATGGGTAGCCAATTGAGGTGACTAGAAGCAGGTACTTAAATAGGTACAGTGGGTAAGAAGTAGGGGGTTGGTCATTGGTGTCTCCGTATTGTGTCTTTTGTTGATTGGCTGGGCTCGTGGGCATCTCCTAGGCTACCAAAGCCCATTGAGAGGTCCCATGTTATCTAGCCTACTTTTCCTTAGCTAGCTTTGGTTTGTTGCTATTGTGCTATTATGTTGGTGTTCTGAACGTTCCGTTTTTAATTGAATTGGGGCAAGGGGCACCCTCCTGGTTTGTGATTGTTTCTCAATCAGGCTGATAAATGGACTCGGGGCTTGGGGCAACCATTCCTAACTGATGGCTTAAATCCATTTCGTAACTTCCTCCTTCATTACTAGTTGTGTGACCCTGAGCTAGTACTCAACCTCTGTAACCTTTGGATTCTTGTTTTTATTTTTTTTTATTAAAATATTTTAAAATTTACATATACTTGCCATTAATTGTAATCCCCATGTATTCCCCAACACCATCTCACCAGTGCACCATCACCTCAGTCCCTCGTGCTCCCATCTTCTGGATTCTTGTTTTTAAAGTGGAGATTATGTGACCCAGCAATCCCACTCCTAGGAATATACCCAAAAGACACAAAAACACTGATTCAAAAGAATACCTGCACCCCTATGTTAATACCTGCAGCATTCTTTACAATAGGTAAGACCTGGAAACAACCTAAATGCCCAAAAACAGATGAGTGGGTCAGGAAGCTGTGGTACATATACACGATGGAATACTACTCAGCAATAAAAAATGAAAAACTAGACGCATTCATAGGAACATGGATGGAACTGGAAGGGATTATGCTCAGAGAAGTAAGTCAGAGGCAAAAGAAAAATACCAGATGGTTCCTCCCCTAGGAGGAATATAAGGGAACCAAATAAAGATCAAGGAAAGGAATATAAACAACAATAATAACAACAAGAAAGAAAAAAAAAACCAAAAATGAAAAGACAAAGACAAACTGGGGACACTTGGTAGGGAGGGAAGAGGGGAAGGGTGGAGGGCAGATGGGAGCATGAGGGACTGAGGTGATGGTGCACTGGTGTTATGGTGATGGGGAACACATGGGGATTACAATTGATGTCAAATATGTAAATTTAAAAATTATATAAAAAAATAAAGTGGAGATTATAACAAGACTGTCTCATAGGGTTACTATAATGATTAAATAAAATGATGTATGTGAAAGCCTTCCTACAATGTCTGACACAGAAAACTTTTCATTCTAACTATTGTTACTGTTACTACCATTATTAAGGGGAAAAATTACCTCTTGAATACATATTGTAACTAAATGTTACATAAAGAAACAATAAATATCATAAACTATGGGGTTATGGAAATAATCTGCATGGTTGAATGAGAAGTAATTATACAAAATAATTTTCATCTATGTTCATAATTTTCCTTTAGAAATAAACATGAATAATGAAACAGTTAATTTGCCTCACACTCTCCCCACCCCATTCCATTTCTAAATAGGTTGTCCAGAATCATTAGATGTCTTAAGTATGAAATCACATGTTACGTTTAAAAACTCATGAAATTTTCATTATGAAAATTCACCTGTATCTCCGTTAGCCTATTTGGATATAGCCTTGGCAAAATCCTAGTAGACACCACGTAAGACAATCAATGGCGGGCCCTCCCTGGTGGCACAGTGGGTTAAGCATGCACTATGAAGCAAACCAATGCACTATGAAGCAAACCACTATCTCCTGCCTCACCCACTGCTCCCCTCAGCAGTGTGTTTCTGTCAATCTGCCTGTTCTGCTCCCTGCTCTGTCTGGTGGATTCTCTCACCACCCAACATCTCTGGCCTGTGCCCCAGTGTTTGTATGCATAAATAAATAAATCTTTTTTAAAAAAAGACAATCAATGGCTCTCTGAAAAAAGACAAAAAGAAGAAAATATCATATTTACTATGCTCTTGAGGAAGCTATTCTAATCTACTTTCAAAGTAGAATATTTGTTTTCCTTACTGATAGATGGTTTATTTGTTAAGATTGTACTAGCCTATGGTTAACTAAGAATTCAGATAGATAATCCCTGAGAGTTTGTATAGCAGAATGCTTAAGTTCACAAGTGTGAGAATTGAAAACCTGCATTCAAACTCTTGTTCTGATGGTTGGCAGATAATTGCGTAAGTTACTTATATTCTAGATCTCAGTTTTCTCATCTGTAAAATGTATAATAAAAGTTATTTTTTGTCACAGAGGTTCCTCAAAAAATTAAAAATAAAACTGCCATATGGTCCATTAATCTCTATCTGGGTATTTACCCAAAGAATCTGAAAGCACTAATTCAAAAATCTATACATTTCCATGTTCATTACAGCACTATTCACATGGAAACATGTGACATGGAAACAACCCAAGTGCCCAACAATGGATAAAGAAGATATGCTATATATAAAACAGATAAAACATTGCCATTTGTGACAACACTGGCAGGACCTTAAAGAACCTTGAAAGGATTTTACTAAGTGAAATAGGTCAGGAAGAGAAAGACTAGTACAGGATGACTTCAATGACTTGTGAAATATAAAGGAAACAAAAACAGACTAAACCCTTACTGTGAATGTGAAGGCAGCATCTTTGTCCTGTCAATGGCTTTGTCACTATGAGACCTGAACAGAATCTAACACATAAAAGACATTAACAAGGTTTTTTGGGGGGCAATTAATGGATAAATGATTCTTTTATGGGATTTTTTTTTTACATAGCAGAGGAACGGATAAATTATTAAAGAATAAATAAATGATATGCTATATGAGGATTAAGACGAACTGCTTGATCTGAGGAAACTTGTTCTAGTTGGAGTTGGGGTTAGCCCCCATAAAAGGGGAATGAGGTAGTCAATTTCAGGCAGTGGGATTGCCTTGAGTAAAAGACAAAAAAAAATTCTTTTGAAGTGATGCTAATAGAGTTGAGTGATATTAGCAAAGAAACAGGAAACAAAGGAGCAGGGTGTTCTGTACTGAGCAAAGAGAAAGTAAGTGAACTTGACATTACTAGAAGACCTCTTAGAACAAAACCAAAAATACCTTTACTACTTGTCATAGAAAAAAGAACCTCTAGTCAATTTTTTTGAAGTCAAAGAACAGAAGTGACTTTACTATCAAGTAGTTTTTTGCCTTTGCCAGCGTCCTTGCCACATTCACCAGTGGTTAGGGACTTCAGTGTCTCTATTCTCCTTCATCTATGGCTAACTATGAAAAACACAGGACAAAACAGAGATCAGATCTCAGCTTTATCCAGCATCCCATGGTGATGGCCAAGTTGGAGGACCAGCAAGGTTTCCTGCCTTCCAATTATAAATGACCACAGCTTGATTTGCAAGCAGGGTGGATCTGAATTTAAATCTTAATTATACTCCACCCACCTGAATCAAGACATTTCACAAAGAAACAGGAAATAGAGGAGCAGGGCTTGCTCTACTGAGCAAAGAGAAAAAGGTGGAACCATTTTCCTACCTTTGAGGCAAAGTGACCTTTCAATCCACTTAAAATTGTGACTGACCAGCAAAATTGACTAGTTCTTACCTTGGATAAAAGGGCCAGAACAGTTCACTTCAGTGGTTGCCTTTAAGGAATCAAGAGGGGGAAAAGGTCCCTGTCTTCCATGATTCATGTGCAACTTTTCAGTTAGGAAAGAAGATTCTGTTCTCGGATGAAATAGCTGCTGTTCTTCTGCTACAAACAATAGAAAGCCAATCATTCTGATTTTATTCATTTTTATCTCAACTAAGAATGACTTGATAAGACAGACTTACTACTTGGCAATAGCCAAAAAGAAAGGAGTACAACTCAAATATCCTTTTATTGTTTGTCTTATAGTAATAATATGGGGGAAATTAAATCATTTTGTTGTCTATGTGTGCAGTACTCAAACAGTTCATCTGGTGACAACATAAGGAACTAGTATTGCCTAAGTTCAATACATGTTTAACTGAGATTTTATTTTGGTTATATGGCATGCGGATATAGGATTTTACATAGTTCAAAGTTCATATCGGTATCTGCCCAGCTAAAGGAATAGAATCATGGGACTGTGAGGACACACTTTTTTTTTTTTAAAAAAAAATGTGTGCCTGGTACACTCCAAAGATTTTTTTTCCTTTGGAAAATATTGGCCTTGTTTGGTCTACCCCAGCTACATTTTCATACACCTTGGTCTCACTTACACTATTTATCAGAATAACCAGGGAACACTGCTTGAAAATAGTCTATTCTGGAAAATCTAAAATATACATGTGAATTAAGAGTTCACATATTGCAATACTGAAATAAGTGAGTTGCACCTACTGTAAAAGTGTAATAGATGATATTTATATCATCATAATACACTTTCCAAATTAGATTCCCAAGAGGAAATTTCTCTCTGAGCTTGGTACTCAGAACACTTAAACTTCTCAGTTCAAATGACTTTCCTGTATCTTCAGGCACTTGCAGGTTGCAACACCTACCAAGTTCACCTCAAAATGCTGGCATTTAGAATGCTTAGAATGAAATTTGTGACCCATCTATAACAGTGTTATATAGATCATGCATATCATTAACCATATTTCTGGCTTTACTTGACAGTAATTATTCTTACTGTCTTACTTGATCCCTATTTTGACTTGTCTACCTTGTGGTTTGTATCTTTTTCTAAACTGTCTTATAGCCCTCCCACAGCATGTCTGTAGACAAATGAATAACATACAATGTAAGCAGAGATTTAATCCATTGCTGCTGTTATTGCTGTTGCTGTTACTGCTGCTACTACTACAATTACTACTACTAAATAAAGAGCAATAGTATATAAAAAATAGCACAGCTAATACCTACCTTATGAAAAAAGGTTGTAATGAGGTTAAAATATAATTTTAGCCTTGAATTTTAAAGAGAAGCAGATTGAGTTATTTAAATTATTGTCATTGAATTATATAACCACATATATGTAACTTTTCAAAAAGGAGCATTATTTCTAGTTCATTTAAAAGAAAACATTTTTATAAATTGTTTTGTACTTGATTCTCTTTTAATGAATGTGTCCTGAAAGTATAATCCTTAAAAATTCATCTTACTCTCTCACAATTAGACTGTAAGTATGAAAATATTTCCCTGATTCAGTCTTTCATCTAACAGTCAATGAGACCTTCTTCCAAGTATTTTTATACACAAAATATTTTTTAAAACATTATGTACAAATTTCCCAATCGTTTTAGACTTAGAATAATTTTTTGTTTTGCTTTTGAACTCCATAATTTTGGTTTGAAAACTAAGATTATAAAGGTGCTCTGTGAATTTTCTGGTAAATATAGATGACCTAAAGTTTCATTTCTAGAAGAAACAATTAACTAATAAAAATATTCTCAGGATTCTTTTTGCTCCAAAAATATTAGTTTAACCTCAATGAGATACCTGTTGTCTTAAGAAAGCTGTATGCATCTATGCCCACAGAGGGTGTCTGTTCTAAGCGATAAGAGGGATCTGTGTGTGTTGGCAATGAGCTGGGACCCTCCTTTGGGGCCTCTTAGAGTTTGATCTGGAGGGTAGTGATAGCACATTTGAGGGCATTTTTCCCTTCAACATGTTAATTCCTGGATTTACCAAATAGAATTATTAAACAGAAGTAAAACAAAATTGTTAGTTACAGTCAAGAAAAACCTGAGAAGAATCATTCACAACGTGCAAGACACACTATACTTAAAATGTACTTGAAGGCTCCTTTCTGTAAGAGCAGCCTAAACATCCCTAAGCCTGACTATTCAGGAATCTTATTTCCAGGCACAGCATCCTGGAGCATTTGCAATTTTTCAATTGGAACTCTCAGCACTTTACTGTAAAAACAGTCTAAAGTCAGAAACTGAAATACTGATCTATTTTTCAACCCCCAAATTGCTCCTTACTCAATATAACATGGAACATTTCAGAACAAAGGATTTATAAGTTTAGCTGTGGTTTAGACAAGTCCTAAACTTATCAAGGGTAAAATAAGTTACTTATAAAAGAAAAAACAAAACAAAACTATGTCTATCATCTGTTGGAAAAAGATATATTTTCCCCTTAATTATACTTATTATGTGTTAAATCAGTTTAAATTTTATTTTGAAATCTTAATCTAAAATTTAACATAAATGTTAAAATAAATGGATATTTCAGTCTCTTTTATGTCAGGTTGTTTATAAGAAGAATAATTTAATGGTTAGGATACATAAAATAGTTTTTTCTGTATGATTCCTTACAAATGGATTGTGTTGTACTCTTGGAAAAATTCATATGTTCTGTATTTTTTGAAAGTTATAATATTTTATGCTTTAAATTATTAAACCATATAAAATCACAAAAATTCGTGGCAACAGTAGAATTAGATACCCACCAACCAGTTTTAAGGTGTGCAAATATTTTACTGTTCTTATTCAACTATTTTTTTCATGTCACATGTTTAATAATACAATTGCTGACAATAAAACAAGCTAGCTAATACAAAATAACTTCTATATCTTAAAGTATATCCCTCCTGCTCCTTTTACTAGGATAAGAAATTTTTCTAAAACTAGTCTTAACAGTACATTTCTAGAAAAATTTTAAGCCTACACATAAGGGAAAAAAAGGTTTATGGAATTTTTCTTTAGGAACTACATATTGTAGTTCACAAATAAAACTAATTAGAAAAATGCAGAGCAACATTACAATTCATGAGTATTAAGAATTTAATGACCTCCATTTCCAGCCTCTACTTCTTAGAGGATACCACAGTCATAATAAAACCATTATACATGAAACTTCTGCCTTTAGGACTACAGGTGACAAATCCTATAAGCCCACATTCTAGAAGATCCTGCTAAGCTTCATTTGTCCTTACCATAGCTGACTGCCATCAAACTGCCATCCAAAACTGCTTTAGGGAAGCAGTTCCTCCGCAATCTTTTCAACAGATTCTCTGTTTTAACATCCACCTGTGTTACTGCAGAACAGTCTGACCCGGATTGAGCCATGGAGAAAATAATAACACTAACTGCAACTCCAGACAGAAAAAAATAGAAGTTAATTTTCCAGACTCTTGTGGGAATACAGAGTATGTCTGCTGAAACTGAATCCAAGAGTTTAATGATATTGTAGACTCAAGTATTTCTTTATATTCCACGTAATGGCTTTTCCGTTCTTGGTGTTTTATAACACACCACTGAACCATGATTTAGAAAGTGAGGGAAATTCTCTTTCTCTCCCGTCCCTGTTCAAGTTGAATTATACAAAAATTATAATTGCAAAGTGAAACCCTAACAGAAAGCCACAGAGTTATTCTATGCAGTGCTCTTATTGAATGCCACCACTGCAAATTAGGTCAGTTTATACCAATTTTCTTTATTTGGGGGAACAGAAGTTTTTTAGGCACTAAACTCAAACTTCTTTCCTTGAGGTTTTATTTTGCTTCCTTTTTGTCAGGAATATTTGACTATATAGTCTTCTCAAGGAGAGCTGAGTGTTACAGCCTCACTCTGTCATTTTCAACTCTACTTTATCTTTTCTTGGCAAGTAGAGCCATGTTCTTGCACTGATATCACTGTTAAGCTACACAGGCCTTCTCTTTTTTATGCAGGGGCTACCAGTGCTGTGCTATCACTTCTGTACAGCTGCCATTTCACATTATTCTGAGAGCAGAGATGCTAGCAATTCTCTTTAGTTTTATTCAATAGATAGATCAAATGGGTTTGATTCCTTTTGGTCTACAATCTAGCATAATAGAGATTGCCTAAAAGAAACAGGGTTTAAACTGTATCTCCAATTACAGAGGGAAATGCCCAAGGAAAAGACCTTGTTTTCCTCAACATTAAAAGGCTTACTGTGAAAATAATGTATTTGGTCATATTAGGGGAGAACATCATTAAACTGTTAGTACAGATAGATATTTCCTTTAAACAAACACAGGTGTCAGGAAGCTTAAGCATATAAATAGGGTCATTACTTATTTTTCTGTATGCTTGCTTTAAAGTCTTAATAAGTAATGTTCTGAATCAAAAGAACAGGGTTGGTACGAAGGTGTGGTTCATTCTCTACTCCACATTTGGCTAGGGAAATACTTGGTTCTTGGATAAATTGAAGTGCCCTAAATGAAGTCCTGATTTATAGCAGTGAATAGCAAACTGGAGATGAGATGTTGGAGTAGGGGTCTTGAAAGAAGCTGGCGCACACAAAGAGAAAGAGGATCCCATGGAGACAGGGAAAGCAAGAAGCCAATAAGCACAAATGTTTCATTTCTCTGCAAGAAGGCCAATGCCAAGACTCTTCCATGTGCTCTCATCCCCAGCTCCCCAACAGGAGGTGAATGTTCTCCCCTACTCACCTGATTAAATCTCTGCTGAAATTGGAAAGAAAACATTAGCATTTTATGCTGCCAACTTAAAAGAAACAGAGTTTAGTTGTGAGCCTTTAAGAGCACATTGATATTACTCTCCAACAATTTTAGAGAAGCAGAGAACTGACATTTATCCACTATGTACCAGCACTGTGATGTTTCCTCATTCAAATCCCATAACAACCTGGGGTGGGGTGCATTTGATATTATTTTATAGATGTGGAAGTTGAGGCCCAAAGAGGTGAGTAACTTGTTTAAGGTCATGAATCAGCCAAGACCTTTTAAAATTATTTATTTATTGCACAGCAGAACTAGGATGTAGGCCAGAGGTGCAGAGGCTGAGAGGATTACCAGAGACAGACTAGGACAAAACAGGTGGATTTACTGAAATACACTGCTAAGGGGAACAGCAGGCAAGACAGAAGAGGTCTGCTGAACTATCTATGGGCTAGCTCCCTGGGTGGGGATTGAACTCAAGTGGTAGATGTGATAGCACTGAGGCTTAATCCCCAGGCCACTAAGGGAGGCCCTCAGCTAAGATCTTAACTCAGGTCTTTGCAACTTCAAAGCCCACAATCTTTCTCAAATGCTTGATCATCATGGGAGATTTATGGAATAGAATTTTATGCTTGAGAACTAAGTGATAGATCCAAATCCCAAAACTTAAAAAATAAAATGTTTATTAATAATAAAATATGTATGCTCTCTTTCTCATTTTCTTCTTAAATGCGTAGTCCAAATTTATGCTTTTACTCTCATCAAAATGAAACATTAACCTCTATGATGAATTATGAGATTCTCATAATGTGAAATCATCACTAAGTCCAAAATAAAACAGCTATTACATATTTTAAAACTTTGAAATATTCAGGAAGGATACATAAAGAAATAATATATTTTACTCACTCATAAATAGCAAGCTGAAAAATTTCATGCCACTCTTATGGTAGTTTTTTATTTTTTCATTAAAAGCTTTTATATCAAAGCTTTAAAATAACAAACTAAATTACCAAGGTTTCTATGACTCAAGAAGAGGTGATGAAAATTTGAGTACATTTAATAAAAATGAACAAAAACCTTGATACAAGAATAAGCACACTTGTTCTCTAATATCTATTTCTTTAAAAGAAGCTAGACCCTCTTACTTAAGTCTTCGTTTTTGGTGTCTGTGTCTGCTTCCATTTCCTCCACACACATATTTTTGAAGCATTATGAACAGGAAGTTTTCTCCTATATTTTCCCAAGTAGAAAGTCCTCTGGTGGCACATTGACTTTCCCAATGTCTCAAAGTTCTGGGCAAAGCTTTAATTGCTAATTTAGGAAAGATGAACCATTTTAAAATTTAGTATTTTGCCCGTTTTAGAGACAATGTAGAATGAAGCCTCAGTGTGCTTGAAAAATCTCTTAGCAACTGTGAGTGGAGCTGGCCAACAATGGATGATTCATCGATTTAGCTTGAGTGTGCAGGAATGTCTGCCAAAAGGTCTGAATAAACTCACATTGCTAGACACTATGGTAAAATGTACTCTGACCTCTTTTAAAACTCTATCAGGGTGGAAAGTTAAAGAGCAGCTTTCCAGAAATTCACTGACATCTGAAAATCCACTTGGTTATAAAATTTTGCTTTTATAATAATCAATAGGTTTTATTAGATTATCATTTTCACCTAATTAGACAACAGTTGCTACTAATTGGAGATTTTCAAGAGGACACCACTGTGTTTTTAAGCACTAAAAATAATGGTTGCTGCTTCAATTTAAATCTCAAAAGGTTTTTTGAAATCTAAACTGAAAGAACTGATTGTTAGCTTTTTGGAATATTGACCCACAGATTATGTAAGATTACCCTAAATAATAAATTAGACAACAGAATTTGGTAAGTATTATACAACACATACCCCAAGTCTGTCTGCTTGTGCATATATGTAGTTATTATACCAGAATATACTGTTTTATGTTTATATAAAACTCGAGTTCAGTTCTTTTGCTTACATCCGTTTTAGGAGTATTATTTCTTTGGCTTTAGCACCGGAAGACAATGGACATGGAAATTAAATTGTTTGTTTGAACTACTGAAAGGCAGGTCCAGGTTTATAATTCAGAGTTTTTAGTTTAAAATTGGGTATTAGATCCATGGCACTACTTCACCAATCACAAGTCGAACAGCAATACAAATAATTCATGAGAACAAATACTTCTTTCTCAGTGTTGGACACAAACACACTTTCCAATTTCTTTTGCTCTTGACAAAATAAGCACATAACAAAGAATTTTCTCCTTTTAAAGAACTTTGCTTTTGGCTGTTTTATTTCTTCCTTCCCCCTTTCCGCTTCCTACTCATCCTCAAATCCTGCTCCCTCTCTTCCTTTTTCTTGCATTTTTGGGGCAAAATATTCAAATTATAAAGATCAACTGAAAGATCCTCCTCCATTTCTGATCTTTCTTCAAGAGGAAACCTCTGTTATTTAATTTGGAGTGTTCTCTTTCATACTGTTTTCTGGACATTTATATAAATGTCAAAAATATAGTTCTGATTTGTGTTTTTTCTGTTTACTGTAATGTAACATATTGTTCTATAAATTATTTTTCTTTTAAAGAAAGTATTTCTTTAAATCTTTCTATAGCTGTACATATAAATCTACTTCATTAACAAATTTGCTAAAAAGTATTTCATAATATATACCTTACTTCCTGAAAGGAGACAAATTACACACATTCATTAAAACAGAATGCAACAGAAGTCTACAAAAAAGTGCAAATAAATGTGGATATTGAGTTTAAATTTTTATTTAATTTGTTGTTGATGATTCTACATATCTGATAGTGGTGGAAACAGGGAATGGGCTTTTTACACTGGACCATTTAGATTAACCAATAAGAACAGAGTAGTAAAGTAGAAAGGACAGAGATCTTGCAAGACAGAGCCATGTTAACTTGGGGATTACCACAGGTGTCGAGAGATTTATAGGGAAAAATTAAAATAAACTCACATGGTACCTGTCTTCATGGAACTAATAGCCTAACTCTAAATACCATCCAACGTCATCCCTTGCTCTCCATTCCCATAGTCATCAGGAGTCCTGACACTCAGTGTTTCTGGTGTAAACTATTGCAGGGGACCGTAAGTGGTTTCCCCTAAGTACAGTGTTTTGACTTTCTAATCTACAGCAGAGCTATCCCAAATGGCAAGATCTGATTACATCACTGCCCTAATGAAACATCTTTATTATTTTCTATTAAGCTATAAAACAGGACAGAGCATAACCATCTCAGCTTAGCATTCATATTCTAACCTAATTTTTCTCCTGTTACTTTTAGTTCCAGTCACATCAAACTTCCTTTTATTCTTTAGAGAACCTGTCACACATCTATGCTTTTTCACATATTGCCTAAAATGTATTTTGCCTTTCTCCTCATTAACTTTTCATTCTTCATTCTAAATCCAGATCAAACACTGTCTCTTTTAGGAAGGACTTCCTAACTCTCACAGAACTCTCTGATCCAAAGCAGATCACATTCTCCTCTTTGAATGGTAGTTCAGGATGTTTTATCATTATTTTAATGCACCAATGAGCTTCCAATCTGTTGATAAAATACTACTTATTATTTAAAACTAATTTTGAGGATCATATTTTTAAGCAAGTATTCTTAATAGTTTTAATAATAAAAAATTAAGCTATTTTGATCCACTGCTTTACTAGCTGTCATCCCTACTTGAGAGGTTGGGCTATAAATTATACTAAAAGACATCTATGAAAAAAATAGATTTAAAGAAATTTCCTTAAAATTAAAGCTTATCTCCTTTTGAGAAAAGGGGGAAATGAGATTAAAACTGAATACCTTTAGGCTTAGGTACTGAACATGATTTAGTTTGTAAAGTATGATTTGAATATATTTTTAAAGAAAATTTTGCAGTGGTTGGCACATTCTAGTCCTAAGAATATTTTGAGCTCTTGAAATTTCATAATTAAGCCTTTGTTTCTCTGGTGGAACACCAAAGCATATAAACCAATGAGAAATATCCCCTTGTTTCTAATATAACAAACTTGAAGGACTATGAACCAAAATGAAGCAGGACTTCTGATGAGGGAGTGAGATACCATATAGACATAATCACTGTCAAAGTGAAGTTGGACTGTTGGGAAGAGTACTGTTCATTCATGGGACTGATACAATATTTTGAGACCTAATCCTATCCAACTATATTCTTCCTAGGTCTGGCTGGGACACAAATCTGTCAGTCTTGGCCTAATGCACAAGTTATCACAAAAAACACTGTGATAACACGTGGCATATGAAAATATTTAGCCAACCTTATCTATGAAATAGACAAATAACAGTTTGACAGAGATACAGGAGCCTGCCAATATAGCCGTAAATTGTTATGTATTGTCTGAATTAAATTTTTCTGCAGCTTTTTATAACAGAATTATTGCCTAAAGAAACGTAGACTTCAGGGTGTTTCTTTGTTGTTGTTGTTAGTTTGTTCTTAATTTCTTTTGTGTGTGTGTGTGTGTTTTTTTTTTTTTTGGTCTGGTTTAAAACATAATTACCTTCACCAAATAGTTATAGCAGCTAGAACAAAGAATCAAAATTAAACATCTGGAACAACTGTTGTAAGTAGCCTAGAGTAAAATTTAAAAAATAAAATGCAAGTATTAAGGTCAGTTAAGATACAGAGAACATTTATATAGCTGGAAAAACAATTAGAATGAAAAAGGAACTGCTTTAAGTAGAATGTGACTTTGTCTGACAAAGTAAATGTAGATCCTGATGGGGGACTGAGCTGTGCTGATTATCATACTGAGCTGTCACTGTGTCTTTCAGGTTTGGAACCCAGCCCTTAGCAAAATGGTTGCTCAGTATACATCTGTCTAGATCCAGATGCCAGGACAGCAGACAATTAATTCTATTGAACACTAAAGATAAAGACTGTGAAAGAGGCATCTGCAGTTCCTGATAGTTGCCATGATGACAACTGCTGAGCCATTTGAGGGTAAACATTGTGCTTCACTATATTCTTAGGTTCCCCATGGAGAACGCTGCTGAAGAGTCTTTAGAACTTTATCGGTCATGCTGACTTCTGCTCTCACATGGAGAAATCTTAAGAAACCAGAGAAAGATCAGCTGACACCTCTTGCCTCAGCACTAAGGAGGCCAATCAATAGCTGGAAAAGGACTCAGAAGGGGATAAAAGCAGAACCTCCACCCCACCTACATCTGGGAGAATTTTCTACAAGGATACCATCAGGGCTTCCTTCTAAATTATCCTGCCAATATAGAATGTACTTATAGAACTGAAGAGAGAAAGAGGCACTGGATTGATTTTTAAACTCCTATACATACCAAATTCTAGGCATAGTGCCAGTGGTAGAAAATAGAATATATTTAAAAATTTAATATAAAACATTTTGTTTTAAGGTCTGAGATTGTCTTTCATTTACTATAAACTATTTTTATAATTCAGCTCTGACAACAAGAATTTATTGAGTGTGGAGTCTTCTCTACCATGCTAGATGCTGTAATGTTGTCTGTGGGAGTATCTGTGATACAAATAATCAGTCTGCTATTGAGACTCAATTAATTTTACCTTCTAGGATTTTCTACCAACCATTTCTCCTGCTTCTTCTAGCTACAGCCTCTTAACAAAGCACAGTATCCCTCCACTCAGGGCAAGACTGCTTTCTAACAAGTAATTTTTGGGATATTATTGACTCATCTTTTGCATAGTCATTTCCCCTTTCTTCACTATTAACTGGTAAAATGTAGTTTAAAAACTCACTCTTGGTTCCCTCTTAATCTTACCTCTTTCCAGCCTCATCATATTGAGGGCATAAGCTGATGGGCCTTCTGCCATTAGCTGGAGGGAAATGAAGTGTATGGAGATGGCATTCTTTCTTTCTGTTCTTGGGAAAGCACAAAATTGGATCTCTATGGGATGATTCTTCTTCAGAAGAGTACAAAGAATGAACACATATACAATAATTTGAGGAAAGGGTACTTTGTGAATGTACTGTAGGAATATGTGTCCAGAATAAAATGTAAAATAAATTTGTTATTATGAGTATTTTGGGAAAAGAATTAATACACTTAAAGGAATTTAAAAATCTATATTACCCAGTTTACATATCAGCTTGCTACATGATTATTACCATTATTAAGTTACAATTAATTTTTATGGAATCAGAGAAATTCAGTGCTCTTTTAAACACTGAATGGAATCTCTGATAACCAGTAAGTAAAGGAAATGTACTTATAGTTTTACCATATAAGGACACTAGAGCTCAGTTTCATGAACCTGTGCCTTTGCACATATTTTTTGCAGCTGCTGATATACTTCTGAGCCAAAGCTGAGCTTTGAAAGTTTGGATTCCTGTGTGTTGTGATTATCAGCTGGGGTTTGGAAATACCTTAAAAAATCTAATGCTCTGGCACTTTAACAAGGCTTCTGAAAAAACAATTTAACATCTGGAATCAAGTATTTCGTGGAAGTCCAAGACTAACAGAGCAAAGAACATTTCTTTCAGTAACAGTTCAAATGTGGTACTTCCCTCTCTTTCATCAAACAAATAGGTTTATTTTATAAAGATTCTGAAGTGGTTTATAATAAGTAAGAACATGGACTAGAAGTCAGGTGTAGAAAATAGGATGCTCCAGATTGTTATTAGTTACAATCTTTCCCAAATACACTCTTTTATTCTTTAAAACCATCTTCTATTCTAAAACTCAATTCTGAAGGAAAAAAAAAGTATCAAAGTCATTTAGCCTTTCTAAGAAACTGCTTATGAAGATGTGTAAACAATCTACAGAGTTCATCTTTCACTTTTTTCTACATGCTTCAGAAGGCAAAGACAATGACTAAGTGCATATATTTATTAAGTCTCTGGGCAGCCAGGTAACTCAGATCATATGCAAAAAGGAGAGCTTATTTCTACTGAATGTTTACTAATTCTCTACAGAGCTTTAGGTATTATTTAAAGCAACCTATTAAAGGGTATTTCCTACTAAAATAATAATGGATGGCATCTAGTGAATACTTACCATGTATCATGCACTGTGTGTTAACTTCCAAAATGATTACCATTTTTCTTTATGATTAGTAACGAGTACTGTGATACAGAACTGGGATGGAGACAAACAGAACAATAAAATAGAATGGGAGGATCCTGAAATGGACCCACACATAAATGACTAATGACAAATAGGGCCTGGTAGCTCAGGAGGTAAGGCAGAGACCATTCAAAAACACAATCAAAAGACTTAGCTTACGACATGGGTGAAAATTAATAGAAAAAGATTGAATCCTATCCTCATACAATATCTAAGAATAATTTTCAAATGGAAGATCTTGAAGGGAAAGACAAAAACCTAAAGTTTTTAAAAGACACTGGAAGAAAAAGGATTTGACTGCATTAAAATCAAGAGATTTTGTTCATCAGAAAGTACCATAGTATGGAAAAGGTACGCCACAAACTTGGAGACAATATTAGCAAACCATATAACAATGAAGGATGTTTCCAGGATGTATATGGCGCTCTTTTGAAAAAGAAAAACAACCCAATCAAAGGATGGGCAATTGATAACTACAGACATATCAAAGACATTAAAAATGGGAACCAATACTGCTTGTGACATGGGAGGTACTCAAATAGCATTTGTTCTATGAATGAAACTACAAATGGTCCATAACTATATTTAAAGATATACAAACTGACTGCTGATCACAGAAACAAACACATGAAAATCATGATAGGATCCCATTTCATATTGGCTATGCTGGAAGAGACTAACATCAAATAATCCTAATTGTTGGAGGGGATGACATGGGATGGGTTCTTTCATTCATTGTGTGTGGAAACCTAAACAAGAATATTCTCCTTTGAAAATATCTTGGTGATAGTTAATATGGCTAAAAAAATATGTATCTTGTAACTCATATCTTCTCTCAGGTCTCTGTTTGAAAGAATCTCTTGCACATATATCTGGGAGACATGGCTTAGACTTTACTTGCAGAATTGCACCTAACAACAAAAGCCAGACACAACTCAAATATAAATCAGCAGTAGAATGGGTGAATTCATACAATGGAATTCATCACACAAAGCAAAAGTAGTCACACAAACACACACAACAAAGTATGATTCTATTTCTATAAAGTTCAAAAGTACACAAAATTAAGTATAATTTCAGAGGAAAATTTATTAGAAAGAAAAACAAGGAAATAAGTTAACATGAAATTCAGATTAATAGTTGTCTCTTTGGATAGTCAGGTAGCTCAGATAAAATGCAAAAAGAAGTGGTTATTTCTACTGAATGTTTTCTAGTTTTTTTTTTTTTTTTTACAGTTTTAGATATTGTTTAGGGAAGAGCTGTAATTGAGAAGTAGCATACAGAAGCCTCCTAAATTGTGATTTCTTAATCTGTGTAATAAATATACGAGGATTCATTTTATTGTTTTTCTTTAAGTTGTTATGTTTTATAACACTTCTGAATATATAATGTATTTTTAATGATTGAAAGTCATGAAAGTTGCATTTTTAAATAAATCAAGCTCAACCTGATTCTTAGCAATTGAATGATCTCACATAAACTATATAATGAAAGTTTTATTAAAACAAATAAATTCCCTAATCTATGTTGATATTCATACTTTTGAGTTTTGAATTTGCTTATAGTAGTATATTTGCATAAAATTTACTTCAAGTTATGATATGAAGAAACAATAGCTCTTTTTGGGATTTTTTACTAAAAGAAAGCTAATCAAGTCATCACAGTTTTTGTTTTACTGTGACTTTGGTTTCCTTCTATAGCTTATTAATTTGATTTTGTGGAACAAAAAATGTCCAGGGAGTTAATGTTTCCAAATTATATTTATTTTAAAGACATATATTTTAATTTTAAAAGCAGATATTGTTCAATTTTTTCAAGAACTTAGAATGGTGTGATCAGATCAAGAGAAGATCCAAACTGAACTGGTGTTGTTAATCAAGGTCCTCTCAGTAGTTTTTACTGGATCATCTTCCTGCATGTACATCTATGTAAGGTGCATTAATTTATTTTCAGAGAAGCAATTTTTGTATGAAACCCACCAACTGAAAAATAATTTAAATCACCAGTGAAAAAAATCTGAAAACTAATAATAAATAAAAAATTCATGTCAAGCTGAGATCTTTTAAAAGATGGTCTTATATCTGAAAAGGTGTGATCCTGTAATAGCTCTGAAGTACACAGCGCTGTAAAACAATTATTATCTCAATAAAATAAAACTACAAAAAGATTATTTCAATTCAATTACAATGGAAAAAAAAGATGGTCTTGAATAATGTCTTAGAAAGTTAGCTACTAAGTGTATTTTTACACCACATACCATTCTCTAATGATTACAAATAATGGTTGCTTTGCGGAAAGACTGTAGGAAATGGTAGCAGAAGATAAGCTTTCAAAGAGTTTGATTAGGATGGGTATAATGACCCAATCTACAGCAAACTTTGAAAACACAAGGGTAAGAGACTGAAAACAACAGTTTCATCTCTTTGAACCTCATTTGTTATTAAACTTTCTGCTACTGCAGGCAGATAAGATCCAAGACCAAACACAAAAACATGTATTTGATTCAGCAAGAGCCTTATCTCAACAACTGGACCTACCATGTTAAAAAAAAAAAAAAAAAGAAAGAAAGAAAAGGCCTGGGAAAAGCAGTTTCTCTTTTTGTCCTAACAATTCAGAGTCTCTCTGCTGTGAAAACACAAAAGGTTAATTTTCCTTCTGTCCCATTAAGAAAAACCAATAAACCCCAATAAAATGACAAATTTATGAAGTCCCTTAAAAAAACATTTCATTTTATATGGCTTTCATTACATAATTTGACACATCTGGGGTTTATAATTTACAGGAACTGAAAGTGAAAGACCACTAAGTTTGGTTTGCAATAGGGGAATTTATGACCTAAAATCTGGTGGAACACAATTTATAGACCAAACCAGGGGGAGGCCTCACATTTCATAGAGATTTAATATTTCATTTATATATTTTAGTTAAATGTTCGAGTTTGCAGAGTAGTCAACAAAAGTTTTTATCTTTCAAGTTCTCACTGAAGCAGAGCAGAAAATCTTAGCATTTCTTCAGATGTTGGAAAAGGTCTTCTCAGTGTTCAGAAATACTGTAGCTGCCACTTTCAACCCCCATATGACTTAGGATTTTCTGGCTATTTGGGTTGGATATGGTTCAAGAGATTTAATGGGCTGGCTTGCCATTGTACCATGGTTTTGTTCCTACCCCATAATGAAGGCCAGCAGCGGGTAGACCTATTTCATAGGCCAGGACAAGAGACCAGATCTCCCCAACTTGGCTCTGTCCTTTTCTTCGTACATGGATCAATAGTTGGGTGGATGTTTGCTTAACAAGAGGGAAAATGTCTTTCATATTTCAGCCTGAAAAATGTTGGTTCCTGCTCCAGCCAAATCTTCCCTTTCTGAGGAAATCAGTGAGGCATAATCTGTAAATAATTGGTGGAAAGTTCACAGGGAAAACCTAAGTAGACTCGTGGCATACATGTTCACTTTTCCTTGGGAAAAGCTATCACAGTTGGAGAAGATTTGCAGCTTTGCACAACTCCAGAGGAGACCATCCATGCACATGGAATTTCATATGATTTATATTTCCTAGAATTGTGCAATATATTAGGACAACAGTAATAAGGTCTGGGTAAAATTTTTAAAAAAAACCTTTGTTTTTAGGTCAAGTTTTAGATTTACAGTAAAATTGTGCAGTTATTACAGATGGTTCCCATAGGTACCTGAACTGTTCCCCCTGTACACTTACATTTGTTACCATGTACTGGTACATTGCTCATGAAATAATACTGGCACAGTTTTAATAACTAACACCCATACTTTATTTGGATTTTCTGAATTTTAATCTCATATTCTTTCTCAGTCTCAGGATCCCATCCAGGACCTCACATTGCATTTAGATTTTATGTCTTCCTAGGTTCCTCTTAGTTGTGTCAGTTTTTCAGGTTTTCCTTCTTCATGGTAACCTGGACAGTTTTGAAGATCATTGATCAGTTATTTTGTAAAATGCCTTCCAATTTGGATTTGCCTGATGTTTATGTCATGATTGGATTTTGGCTTTTGGAGAGGAGCACCTAGGTAAAGTACCATTCTCATGACAGCATATCAAGAGTACATACTGCCAACATAACCTATCACAGTTGATGGTGACCCTGATCACCTGCTGAGACAATTCGTAGGTTTCTTGTACTGTAACATTGCCCATTTACATATTGTATTCCTGGAAAGACATCACTTCATACAATCACACTTAAGATGCAGAGGATTTTGCTATCTCTCTCGTTGAAGACTAAGTATTCACATATATTATTTGAATTCCTCTGTATGAGAAATCTGTCTTTTCTCCCATGTGTATTTATTTATTCAGTCATTTATTTTTTTTCAGTATGATTTCAAGGATATTTATTTTCTAATTAATTTGGGTTATAATCCAATAGTACTTTATTAACTTTATTCCTCAAATTGTTCCATTGTCAGCCATTGGGAACTCCTTCAATTGACGCTTTCCCATTGACATACTTCATCTGTGTGTGTGTGTATGCTGTAGGTAATTCTATACTTTCCGACACTATAAGATGGTCCAGGTTTATTTTCTCACTTATGGATCTATCTAATCCTAGAATCACCTACTTCTCCAAGGAGTCCTAGTTTCTTTTATTGGAAAATGGTTACTAGAAACCAAGATCTAGGTGGGGCTAGGTAAACTTGTTGCTGCTGGGTGTTGTTATTTTTAGGTCCTGTCAGTGGGTAGAGCAAGAAATATATGTGCATGTATTAACCCATGTCTGTACATAGACATAAATATTTACATATGAACCATCTATATTAATATTAAGCTAAACATAAATTCATACTGATATCTCTAATCTATTATTCTGATAGCTCTACTCTATTATACAGGAATCATTTTGGTTGATCTGTAAACTTTCACTCCAATGAGAAATCTAGCTTCCAGCATTTGTCATCCCTTTACTTAATTGTGCAACTCCAGGATACAATTAGAGCTATTTACCTGTATTTCCAAGGAAAACAATTTTATGCAGTGTTCATGTACTATCCTTTCAACTTTTCATCTTATAGTTTAGACACATTTTCAAAGTTACTTAGGTCAACACTTTTCTTCGCTACTCCTGTTAATGAGGTTGTTTCATACCTTGTAATACACTTAGATATTTTTAAAAATCACATTCTTCTTTCCATCCTGAAAGTCCTATCCCCCTAAGTGATTTTTAAAAAGTTTTTATATATTAAGGCTTACTTTTTGTGTTATAAAGATCTACAGGTTTTGACAAATGCACTGTGATATATATGTATATATATATATATCTTAGTTTTATAAGATTAGTTTTATTACCCCATAAAAATCCCCTGTGCTTTATAATTTCAATCCTCTTTTCTTCTTGAACTCCTGACAAACACTCAGATCCTACTGTTGTCACTATGGTTTTTTTTTTTTTCATAATGTCATTTAATTGAAATAATAGAGCTTTTTCAGATCAACTCTTTTAAATTACCCATACACATTTAGTTCATGCATTAGTTCCATGTCTTTTCACAGCTTTATAGTTAATTTCCTTTTATTGCTGATGATATGCCCTTTATATGGATGTAGCACAATTTCTTCATTCACCTGTTTCCAGTTTGGAGTGATTATAAATAAAAATGCTATGAACATTCACAAGATGTTATAAACATTCACAGACTTGTTTTTGTGTATTTAAGTTTTCAAGTTAGTTGGGAAAATACCTAGGAGAATGACTCTTGAATTGCAAAATCACATTTAGTTTTGAACAAATGGGAGCATCAGTCTGCACTCCTATCAGGAATGAGTGAGAGTCCCTGATGTTCGACATCCTGGCCAGCAATTGGTATTGTCAGTATTTTGGTTTTAGTCATTCCCAGTAGGTAGGTGGTGGCATTTTGTTTATGATTCCTTAACAACAAATGATGTTGAGCATTTCATTATGTTTATTTGCCAATTGTATATTTTCATCAGTGAGGAGTCTGTTCAGACCTTTTGCCCACTATTTAATCGGGTTGTTTGTTTTCTCACTGTTGAGTTTCAGGTATTTTCTGTATAATTTGGCACAAACCCTTTATCAGGTGTATTTTTTAGAAATATTTTCTCCTAGTATGTGGCTTGCTTTTCATTCTCTTAGTTTCTTTCAGAGAAAAAGTGTTTAATTTTAAGAAAGTGCTGTTAACACATTTTTCTTTCATGGATCATACTTTTGGTGTTCTATCTAAAAACTTGTTGCCAAAACCAGTTTTTCTTCAAGAAGTGTTACAGTGCTGCACTTTCAGTTTAGGCCCATAATCCATTTTGAGTTAATAATTATGAAAAGTATAAGGTCTATGTATAGTTCAATTTTTTTTTACTTTTTCCAGTATCATTTGTTCCAATACCATTTGTTGAAAAGATTTCCTCTATTGAATGGTGTTAGGGACTAAACTGTCTCTCCAAAAAGTCTCATGTTGAAGCTCTTGCCCCAATTGTGGTAGTATTAGATATGGTCTTTGGAGTTTAGATGAGGTTGTTGAGGGTGGGGTCCTCATGATGGGATTAGTGCCCCTATAAGAAGAGACACCAGAGGCTTTACCTCTCCCCCAGTATTCTCCCCCTCCCACAACAGACTCTGAAGACAAAGGCACGCAAGCATACAGTGAGAAGGCAGTCATCCGGCAAGCTAAGAAGATAAGGTTTTCCAGGACTCAATCATACTGGCACCTGGATCTCACATTTCTAGCCTCTAGGACTGTGAGAAAATAAAGGTGCATTGTTTAAATTACATATGGTATTTTGTTATGACAGCAGACTAAGATAAATTACTTTTGTGTCTTTACCAAAGATCAGTTGACTACATTTGTGTGAGTCTATTTCTGAGCTTACTGGTCAGTTCCATTGATCTGTTTCTATTCTTTCACCAATACCATGCTGATTTCATTACTTTAGCTTTATATTAATTCTTGAAATCAGTTATTGGGAGTCCTCCAACTTTGTTCTTCTTATTCAGTATTGATTGATTATTCTAGGCTTCCTGCTTTTCCATATATTCTTAATTTTAAAAAATTAATCAATTTTAATCAATTAATAGAAGTATCACTGCAGTTCAACATTATATGAGTTTCAGGTGTTCACTGTTAAGTATCAACATGTATATATACTAGATTAAGTTCACTGCTAAAAGTCCAAATCTACCCTTCACCATACCATTGTCAACTTTACCTACCTGCTTTTCAATATAGTTTTTAGAATCAGTTTGTTGGTAAGTGTAAAATATTTTGCTAGGTTTTTTATTGAGAACACATCAAATCTTCAGATCTAACAGAGAATAATTTACAGCTTAATAATCAATCTTGCAATCCATGAATATGAAATCTCTCATTTAGGGCTTCTTGATAATTTTCATCAGAATTTTATAATTTTCACATATAGTTCTTGTACATATTTTGTTAGGCTTATATTTAGGTTTTCCTTCCTCCCCCTCTCCTCTTTCTCTCCATTCCATCCTTCCTTTTTCATATTTGGTGCTATTTTAAATGGCATACATGCATGTATATATAAAATAGATACACACACGGTACATATATATACACAGATGGCACATATACATATATGTTTTTAAATTTCAAATTTAAATTTTCACTGCTGGTATACAGACAATTAATTGACTTTAGTATATTAACACTGTGCCCTGGTATTTTGAAGCACTTCCTTATTCATTCCAAAAGATTTGGTTTTAGTTTGGTCAATTTGGGGGGATTTTTATTTCTGTACATACCACTAGGTGCATCTTTTTTTTCTTTTTCTTGTCTTATTGCACTAGTTAGGACTTCCAGTAATATAAAGTTAAACAGCAATAATTAAAGAGAATATCTTCACCTTTTTCTGATCTTAGGAGGAAAACATCTAGTCTGCTATCACTGAGTACATGTTAACTGTAAAGTTTGTTTTGATAGATAATCTTTAACTTGAGGAAGTTCCTCTCTACAGTTGCTGAGAATTTTTATAGTGAGTAAGTGTTGGATTTTTGTCAAATGTTCTTTCTCCATTTATTAATATGTGCATGATTTTCCTTCTTTAGCCTGTTCATGTGGTAGATCACAATGAGTGATTTTCAAATGATAAGTCAACTCTGCATATGTGAAATAAACAGCAAATGCCACTTGTGCTACTTGATCATGGTCATAAATTAAATGTTAATTTGTTGCCTAAGCAACAATTTTTGACTAAGCTTTATTTTTGGATAGCTCCTTTTCAAACAGTGCCAGCAATGCTTGGTACACAAGATACTAACTTCTCATAAGTAGGTAACTAGCTACCAGTTTGCTCAAAAAAACCTCTGCTAATTTAATATTGACTATCAATAAATTAGCTGAGATCTCAAAAATGTTGGAAAACATTAGGTTTTTCTATGCATATCCATGTGGGCTAAAACTTGTAAACCTCATTATGAATTGTCTTAGTTCATTTTTATTATTACATAGCTGAAGGAAATAAAGCTCAAAGAAATTAATGAACTTCCTTAGGGTCACGGTGTTAGCACTGGGCTCCATTTCATTTTTAATTGATGAAAAGTAAGTGTTTGGTGTGTTCACACATAAAACAGAAGTATCTGACTGTCATTTAAACTCAACTCAGTTCCACAGCAGAAAGAAAGTTAATCAGTTTTGTGGTTTTGATGTTTATAAACTGAGCTTAGAAAAAAAAAAGTGGAAGAGACAATGGGAAAATAAGTTAGAGAAGAGGGCACTATGTATTACGGCATGCCTAAAAGTCTGTTCACTTTCTAACACTTTTTATATGAGGCTTCAAGTTTCTAGCTGTCAAGGAGCTTGCTCAGAAGAAACAAGCTAGTTATGGAACTTTGTTTGGGGTTTTCATTCCAACTGGTTCATATGGTAACTTGGATTTCAGCAAGACTTTTACAGCTGTGAGCTCTATATAGAAATGGCATGTGTAAAATGCTTGTGTCTTGCCAGTCCATGCAGGCCAGCTCAAAGGGACAGACTGGAATAGCCATCTATCTTCTTACATGATCATTAAACTTGGTGTGTTTACATGACTAACTGTTGTCAACTGCTCTTGAAAAAGAAACAAATAACATGGTGTAAATATTTGTTTCTTTCTGAGGATATGACAAAAGTAAGAGTAAGAAAAATAGAAAGAACACAAAATATCACAACAGAGGTTCCTGAGCTTTTTTTCTTCCTTCTGCACCATTTCTCACAAACTTGAATTATCCCCACAAATATCCTAGGTAAGGGAAGTGATAGGAAAGGCCCTGGTTCTTTGGATGTCAAACATCTCTCAATTGTGAGATCTAAACAGAGGCAGAAGTATATTCAAGGAGATGGGTCCAACCATTATATTTATGGCACCAACCTATACCTCAGTCTTATTGGTTAAGACAAGTTAAAGACTGCTATGGAAGTCATGTGTTAAGACAAGTTAAAGACTGCTGTGGAAGTCATAGTTAAGCTATGTTAACTGCTACTGCCACTAAGTTGTTTTTCCATGTTAAGAACCCAAGTCGTATGTGTCACCCAAGATTCTTCAAGTTACCCATCTGCCTTTCCAGACTTCTTAGGATCAAGGTTCAGGAAAAGGATCGTATTTCCTGGGCAGAGGTTTGCTTGGGGATAAACACTACTCAATAAGGGTATGGTTGTTGCCAGGAGAATGAATGGACATCTGAGAAGGCAGTGGGAATGGTCTGTTCCCCAGCAATTTTCTGTACCAGACTCAAGAGGAGTAACTCCAGACAACACAAACAGCCAACAACTTGCCTGGACAGCAAAGACAGCAGGATGATCAAGCAATTTAGCTCTAGTAGGTTAGGACTCTACTGGGCTATGATTTTCTAGTGAAAACATCTCCTTTTGAAAATGTATGATAAAAGACAGAAAAAATGTATAGCCACAATGCTAAAGGTAACAACACAGGGAAGTGAAACAAGCAGAGAAAGCAACTACTAGAAGTCTTCAGTGATAGACAAGGTTAGGAAGCTTGATGTGGAGTGGGGTGGGTAGGAAGAGAAGGACTGGAGGGAGAGGAGGTTTCTGAAATTGCTATGGTCAGCTAGGACAGATGTATAGGTCAAGGCACTGGGTAAATATTTTATCTTCCTTGTCTGATAGTTGAGAAGACAAAAGTTCCTGGACTGAAGTAGATTAGGCTATTCCTTAAGCCAAACTCCTCCTTCTGTGTTGACTAACTAGGAAATAGTTCTTCCCTCTGTTTCTTCTTCCCTCCCTCTATTTAAAAAATAATAATAAAAAAGCTCCAGAGTAGTATTTAAAAATATTTTCCTTGTGCAGTAACATGTTTGACCCTATTAGGGCACCTCTTGATCAGTTGCTGGGCAAGACTCACCTCCATCCTGATAAAGTTTTGAGGCATAATCAATCTCTTTATATACATTTATTTATAGCCTCATAAAGTGAGCAGAAGAGTCAAGATAGGTGAGATAAACAGTTTCAAAGTGTTTCTCCATATCTTACACATGAGGTTGCTTTGGGGATCAATATAAGAGGTGGAACTCTCAAAGTGATATACTTTCTCAAAACTCAGGTGCTTGGTCTGAACTATCACCCCAGTGAGTACTCTCTCTGTTAACTCAAATATGATGAACTTTGTAGCTAAATATTTTTTTCATACCTAAATACAACAAAAAGCACATCTGAAAGATCCTCAGGAAATGCAAGGTGACTTTGCACACAATTAGAACATTTTGAAAGGACTGCATGAGATGTAGTCACATTTCCTAGGTCCATGTCCTTCTGTCTTCTCTTCTAGACTGTGAACTCCTTGTGGGCAGAGTTAACTGTGCTTAGCCCAGGAATGTGCATGACAAAGGCTTGACATACCTAGATTGAGAATCACCAAGCAGGGAACTTCTTGAGAGTGTGACCTGTCTATTTCCCCATTTTCCTTTAGCTGTGGGCTGAGAGATAAAGGCCTCCACTAACCTACACTAAATCAGTGAGAAGACTCCCTAATATCCCTCCCAAAGTTATGATTCTGAAATGTCTAAGCAACAGAGAGATAATACAAATTCTGTTGTTACAGATGCTTCTAAATATAGTCAAATCGGGCCTCCCTGGTGGCGCAGTGGGTTAAGCAATGCACTATGAAGCAAGCAGCAGCCACCGCAGCACGAGTTCGATTCCTGCTGCCGGCCGGGGAGGGGACCCACATGGCGCGGCAGGCCTCTCCTGTTGTGCCCGCTGCTGCCCTCAGCAGTGTACTTCCTTGATCTGCCTGTTCTGTTCCCCGCTCTCTGTGGTGAATCCTCTCACCCCCCACCTCTGGCCTGTACCCCAGTGCTTGTATGCATAAATAAATAAATCTTTAAAAAAAATAAAAATAAAAAAAAATAAATATAGTCAAATCTATTTTACTTTTGTGTGGATTATTCACGGCCAGTATTTATTCCCAGTGGATTCCATCCTGCCTGGAATGATAAAAGAACACCACGTTCCTTAGTGGCATTACTGAATTGTACTCAGGAAATGTGGTTATTTTGATATTATTGTAAACCAAACATAATTAAAATTATGAATCTTCCCAAGAACATATCATGACATACTCCAGAAACAAATGTAAATGAATTTTAGTTTCCTTGATGATTTGGTTTATCTAGTCCACCTTCCATTAGTTAATTCAAATGTTTAGTATTAAAGATATCTACCAAATCAAGAGAAGTTTCCACTTTTAATTCTGTTATTTTAGCATCTTAAAGGCACAGTATGATGAAAGCAAATTATAGGCATGAACTAATGAGGACTTGAACTGACTCCCACAAACCCAAAACAACACTCCAGTCCTGATAATTCTCCATTTAGTTTGGGTTTAAATTTACTGACCCAGAGAAGATGACTCCAAAATATGAAATCTACTCTATGACACTAATATTTATGCAGTGTGATAACAATCTATGTAACAAAAGTGGTTTGGACCAGGTTGTATGGATATATACAGTATTCAATTTTTTTTTTGTTTTGTTTCTGCTTTTGTTTTTAAGGTGCTGTATATCCCACTGGGTAATTTTTAATGGGAAAGTAGAAGGCCAAAAAGAGTGGTAATTAGGAAGTAAAACATCAAGGTTCTGGCAAGAGACCTGAGCTGGTAGATTCAAAGAAAGGGAACAACAAGGAAGTAGTGTGGGTTTGAGTTCTGCTGTGGGGACTGGTAGGGGCTTCCTTCTTTACTTCTGCATATGAAATCTACCTTCTTCAATGACATGCATCAAGTGTTTGGTTAACATCTGTAGAGATTCCTGCCTTTACTACTAAATAACATGGCAACTGAAATAATATACCTCGAGTACACAGTCAGAGAAGATGCCTTTAGAATTTTCTGGAGAAGGCTAATTAATACACAAAATTACAAGGAGTTTCACAAGTATTATTATTAATATTATAACTAGGCAAATAATACATAAAAAGCTAATGCAATTCTCTAACCTGGAAAAAATTAAACAAAGATTTTAGAATCATAAACTTCCATACTTTGTACCATTCTTTAATAATAATATCATTAAAATCATCCATATTCTTTCATAAAAATAATTGTCATCAAACTAACAACTATTTAATGCAATATAAATGTATTATTTATAGCACAAGATAGGGAAGTACCAGGGAAACATAAAACTGAAGAGAAAAGGCACAGCAGATCTCTCTTGCCTACTGCTGCTCCCTTCAGTAGTGTATTTTAGTATATCTGCCTGCTCTGCTCCCCACTCTATCTCTGGTGATTCCTCTCACCCCACACTCCTCTCTGCCTGTACCTCAGTTCTTGTATGCATAATAAATCTTTTAAAAAAACTGAATAGAAAAATGAACTATTTTATTATTTGTTATTTATGTATTTAAAATTTATATAGAGCATTTAAATATTTTTGATATTTGATTTTGATCATGTAAAAATAGAAGCATACATAAACCTAGATAATTATTTATGTCAATTATTTAGATCAAATAGAATTTAAATAAAAAATTCAATATTTTTGTATATCATCTTTGCTATTAATTAAAAATCAACAAGAGATGTTAAGGTATAAAATGTAATCAAAGTGATTGACTCTTCCCATTGTGACTCCTTTCCCAGTTTTAATACTTGTACTGATTCACCACCTCTTTTTTTTTTTTTAAAGATTTATTTATTTATGCATACAAGCACTGGGTTACAGGCCAGAGGTGTGGGGGGTGAGAGGATTCACCACAGACAGCGGGGAGCAGAACAGGCAGATCAACCGAAGTACACTGCTGAGGGGAGCAGCGGGCACAGCAGGAGGGGTCTGCTGCACCATGTGGGTCCCCTCCCTGGCCGGCAGCAGGGATTGAACTCGCGCTGCAGTGACTGCGGTCTGCCTCACAGTGCATTGCTTAACCCACTGCGCCACCAGGGAGGCCCTCACCACCTCTTATCTTCATGGCGTATAAAAATGACTTGTTTCCCTTTTCCTTTATGGCTTATCACTTTTTGAATTTTTCATTTCATAGACTGATCATTTGAGAATGTGTTTTGATATATCACATTTTTAAAAGCAATTTATCAATTGCCCAGCTTCATTTTGAATGGTTAATTGCCTACATTAATGAATTCTCATTACATTAAAAATTCTCATTACATTAACTAAATTCTTATATAAACTTAAGTTGGACCTAGACTACGATGTCTTCCTAATTTTTACATCTACCCTTATATTATTATTACTTGAATTATTATTGTACAGTGTTTTAATATGTCATAGTAAAGGAATTTATCTAACCAAACACTATTTCCCCTTCTTCAAAAGTGTTCTTGGCTATTTGTATCCAGTTACTCTTGAATCTAGAAAACTTTAATTCATTTGTCAAGGCAAAAACATCCTGTCAGGATTTGACTGAGACAACATTAGATATATAATGTTAAGGAATATTAATATTTGAAAGGTTATTCAGAATATAAATCCTGGGTCATAAAACAAACCTTATAAGATGCAAAAGAAATTATATAATGTGTTCTCTGACTACAGTGAAATCAAACCTGAAATTGGTAAAATAAAGATAATAGGAAAAGTGTCAAGTGCTTGGAAACAACATACTTTCAAATAGTCAGTTGGTCAAAGAGGGTGTCTCAGGAAAACTGACCTATACATTTAAAGGAATGAAAATAATAATGTAAATTATCAAAATCTGTGGAACACAGTTCACAATGCTAATAAGCAAAAGTATAGTATCAAAGACTTAGATTGGAAAAGATGAAAAACTTTAAATCAATAACTTAAAATCAATTGCCTTCACAGCAAGAACAAAGAATAAGAGCAAAAAGTTCCCTGAGATCAAGCAAAGGGAAGAAAATAATACAGAACAGAAAACAACGAGTTTTAAAATAGTTAAACAATAAAGAAAATTAATATTACAAATGTTGGCTCTTTGAGAAGGTCAATAAAATTGATAAATCTCTAGCAAGACAGAAAAAAAAGAGAAGATACAAACTACCAATATCAAGAATGAAATGGGAGATAGTAAAACAAACCCTGAATACATAAAAGGAATAATTAGGAACTACCAAAGACAATTCTACATTCATAATACAACAACTTATATGAAAAGGAATAATTCCTTGAAAACACAAACTACCACAATTCATTGAAGAATGTATTTGACCATCTGAATAACCTCATAACTATTTAGAAAATTTAATTTTTAATTTTAAAATTTTAAGAAAGAACTCTTCCAGCCCAGATGGTTTCACTAGAGGGACTGCAAAATGTTTAAAAAATAGTTAATATGAATTTTACACAATAAAGACCATTTCCCAATTCATTTTATTAAGCTAGTATTAAACCAGTAACAAAACCAAACACAGATGTGTGCGGACACACACACACATGCACATGCACATGCGAGCAAGAAAGGAGGGAGGGGTAAGGAAGAAAGATGGTGGGGAAGATGGGGAGGGTGACAGGGAGGGAAAGAGAGAGAGAACTAGATCCCTTATAAACATAGACACAAGAATATATAATGAAATATCAGGAAGTAGAAATAAGAAACATAAAAAATTTTTAAACCAGAAGCAAGTTATCTTTTACAATAGTCCCAAAATAAATGAACATCACCTGGTGTACTAACAGGCTAAAGAAGAAATCATACAACCATATCAATTAACACAGAAAAGAACTTTAAAAATTCAACATGCGCTCATGATAAACACATTCAAAAACACAAGAAAAGAGAAGAGTCTCCTCAACTTTATAAAACTACCAAACAAACCTAACAGATAGCATTATGTTTAATGGTGAAAGACTGAATGCTTGGTTTCTCAGATTAGGAACAAAATAAGGATATTTACTGTCATTATTCCTATTCAATAGAGCACTAAGTTTGTGTTTTTTATTTCTCTGGGATGTTTGTTCACACACACACACACACACACAGACACACAGCCCTAAAAGTAAAAACAAAACAAAACTATCTTAAAAAAGAGATACCCATTTCATCTCAGATATCACTACTTATGATAAGTCTTCCTAGAGCTACCCATTTTATATGGGGGCCGAGATCCCCATTGTGCTGGATTTCTCTCAGTCACAGTTCTTATCACTGCTACAGTTATCTATTTATCACCCCACTTCCAACCCCACTAGATTATGCTGTAGTGCTAGAATACTGACTTATGAAATCCTTTACTATTGTTGGCTAGAAGACAATATGAGCTAAAGTCAAAAGAAAATTGTCATAAGAACCTCAAATACATTAACTTTTATAGGGCAAACTGTTTCATCTCATTGCTATGACTTTATATAGAGTTAATTGACAAGGCACTGAATTTTGATTTTCACTGCTTCTGGGTGGGGACTAATCTGGGAGTCTCTGCTCTCTCCTTTCTCTCTTCAGTATCCTTTCTGCCAGGTAGAAGAAAGACCCTTCACATACCATGCTCCTAACTTTTAAAGACATTTCTTGCTTAGTGTTATACCTTTTACTAGAGCTACTCTTTCAATTTCTCATAGTTTATTACCTCATTGAACTCTACACAAGTTCCCCACAGCCTCATTCACATAATGGCCCAGTAAAAACAGGGCAGTAGGAGGCAGTCTGGGTCCTTTCACTTGTTCCATGGTCTCAGTCCAGGGCTGCTTATCAAATCAAATGCTTCCCATGAGTTCAATTCAAATGACCCATTACAATGGGCTAACTAACACAAGGTCGCAGAGTCTTGTGAGGTTTACTTGATCCTCATACAAATAAAAATCCTGCAAGTTCTCTATTTGGATTTTCTTCTTACTGTACCTATTACCTCACAATGCATAAGGGAAACATTTACCTCACAGCAATACCTCTGGAAAGACAGGGTATCCTCTAGCAAGTGGGGTTTTCTCCATGAAAATAAAGGAATGGAGAGTTAGTCCATTTCAGTTTAGAATTTAGTTTTCACCATGCAGTTGTGTGCAATCTTTAGCAATTACTTAATCTTTTGAAGCTTTGGTTTTGCTGCTTGTAAAATGTGAACATTATCACCTATCTCAAAAATTTAAATGAGGTGAGACATCTCAAGTCCCTGACAAACAGTAAAAACTAGGTCACTAATGATGGTTGGTCATAGTCAACTGTGTTTAAATTCAGCCTCACAACCTGGCACTGCAGTAATGTGGCAGGATCATTAGTGCAGGTTATTGCATTCTTATGGATAGCGAACACTGGAGACAGCTGCCTATTAGAGTGAGACTGAGAGCTTAAGACCGCTCACATATGATGAACTGATTCAGAATCAGGAGTTAAAGGCTGTGTCTAGACTCCCCAAATCAAATGTCATATTTCAAAATCAGAAAATGTTCTTGGCTGGTGTCTTCAAAGACCACTATGAAATTTATAAGAATATTAAAAGTCATTGACACATTGTAAATTCTGCAGCTGATTACAAGAATACAGTGAAAATAAGATGCTGGGAAATAAGGCAGGAGATATTCCAGATATATAAACTACAATATTTTTTTCACAGTACATAAGCAGTATTCCCTATTATTTTTCAAAGTTCTAAGAAATTTTTAGTATTTAAATATTATTTTCATAGACTTGAGGAAAATATGAAGTCATTGAGAAAGCCAATGAGGAAAAACCCTGCTGTCCCGATAGCCCTTGTATTCTTCCTGGGAAGACGAACACCATGAATTAGGTGTTTGCCATACCAGAGGTAATAGCTTCTATTAATGCCATTCATGTTGATTTAATATTTCAGGTAACATAAGAGTACAGCATACTAAAATGGACAACGAAATGTTTTGACAGAAAAGCTGTGGCATATGATTGATGAGAAAGCAAAAAACAAAAGCTATTATGCTTTTAAAAGCCTCTATAGCCTCAAAAATTTTGTTGAGCTCATTTCCATTATTTTCCATGGTAAAGAATGTTGAGCATCTGATGTTTATACAGTAATCTAAAAAGAAATGCAAAATAGCATCATATAATTGAGGCATTTCTAATTTTTACTAAATCTTTTCTTAATCAAGATCATATTTTTTTATGTTTAAGGCAAAACTGCTTTTTTCCTGAAGCTTGAGTCAGATCTTCAATCTTCTTAGCAGTTTCAAACACTATCTTCTTTTGCTATTGCCTCTTTACTCTCCAACTTTCCAATATCCCTCTGAAACTGATGTAAAATAACCAGATCCCTTTGTGCGCTTAAAGGGATCTAACCAATGGTGAGTAGCTGGGAAATAACACTATATGGTTTTATAAACTGTCTCTTGAAACCAAGAAGTTTATTTTTCATTTTGACCCTACACAGAAATTCTCTTAATAATTCTTGTCTTTGAAGAGGTTGAAGAATGTTATGTAAAACTATTCAAGCTTCAACTTTTCATAGGTCATAAAAACCCAGGGGCTTTGGGTTTTAATATAACCTCTTTAGATAAAAACCAGTTTCCTTTTTCCAATCTGGAAGTGGATGTCTGTAATACAACATAAATTACACAGTTTCTGATTTTACTGTCTAGACACCATCACCCCCTTAACACTACCTTCTCTGTGAAAAGTCTGGGCAGGGCCCAAAAAAAACTGATGTCCAACTAAGCTCGGAAATATATCCCTTCCAACTAAAGCTGGCAGGACTCTGGTGAGCACATTTGAAGCCAACAAAAAGCAGGGTTGGAAAATTAAGAATGGTTAAAAAAAATTTAAACAAGAGGGCAAGTATAAAACCCTTTCACAAATTAACAAGGCTCAATGGAATCAAGCACTTGAAAGGTTTCTATCTCCACCTCAATGTCCAAGGAAACCATGTATCTGCCTTGCAGATAAATGCACACATTTTTATAGTCTCAGCAACCTCAGCAAAGGCTCGACTCGCTGATAGGTACAGCTAATAAGGGATTTAAAGTACGTGCTCAAGATGATTCCAGCACTAACTTGGATTTTTATAGCTCCTCTTTTCTCAGCTCACAGTACACAATTGAAGATTAGAATTTAGAGGATGGACACAAGAAATCAGTTGCTCGTTCAGAGAGAGATAGTTAGAGATTTACATGAGGATTGAAGATTTTCTATCCTGCCCAAATCACCCAACTGTTTTCCTCTGAGCCACCTAAGGAAATGTTACATTATCCTAATAACAATATGATAATATCAGTAATGGCAACTCTCATGCACCAAGTGACTACTATATGCTTGGCAGTACCCTGGATGCTAGTATTTATTATTTTCACAATAGCATAGCTTTCAGATCTGACACATTTGCTATAGAGTGGGCTTTGACAGAAGGAAGGTCTGTCTTGGATCTCATCTAAGGACGATATTTTCTGAATTTCTAAAACGATGATTTTATTATTTTATATCACCTTTAATGTTACAAAGACTTTCTACATTTTCCTGCATTTCATCTTCATAAAAGCCTTTAGCAGCAGGAGCCATTATCCCTTTTTACTTGTGAGAACGCTGGAGCTTAGGGACACTGTGACCAAAGCCACACATTCATAAAAAAAAAAAAAAAAAGGCTAGAACATAGGTTTACTGACTCCAGTTCCTGCATTCTTCTCTGTGCCATCTATGAAGGGGCCCCACAGACTGGGCCCCATGAATATTGTGAATTCTAAACTGCATTGAACATAGTTCACTTATTCAACTCACATTCACTGCGCACCTATTTGTGTGCCACTGACTGAGCTCCATGCGCGGAAGTGAAAAAAAAGTCACAGCTGATGCAGAGCAGGAGTTTATAGATTAATGAGGGGAACATCATGCAATATAGCAACTGTAATACAGAGTGGTGTACTGATCAAAGTATAGAGGACACAGTAACTCTAGAGTCAAGGAAGAGGGATGCCAGAGCTAGGTTTAATAGGATGAATTCGAGACTCCGAAAAGCAGGTTCTTTATTTATTTGTTTTTAATTAATATTTTTTCCAGTTTTAGTTTTGCATAGAAGAACTGGAGTGTAGGCCAGAGGTACAGGGGGGTGAGAGGATTCATGAGAGACAGAATGGGAAACAGAACAGGTGAATCTATTGAAATACACTGCTGAGGGGAGCAGCAAGAGAGACAGGAGAGGTCTGCTGAGCCATGTGGGTCAGCTCCCTGGATCGGCATCAAACTTAGGCCGCAGAGGTGACAGCGCTGAGACTTAATCCCAAGGCCACCAGGGAGGCCCACTGACTCTTTTTTTAATTGTCAAGTGGGAAGGGTAAAAGACTATGCTTTGTACAATGTAAGCACTGTGCCCAAGATGAAATATTAACAGATGTGGCTTTATAGGCCATAGGGCATCGAGGTAAGAGTGATTGTTAATGTTAAGAGCAAGAGAAGATATACAAGGAAATAAAGTCTTCTTCCTTCTCTCCTTCCTAAAGGGTATAAGCTCAATGGAAGTATTACGCCACATTTTAAAGTCAAATGAATTTATCCCAACAGGTAAATGTCATCTGTAACTCTGATCATTAGAATGGCAAACTAAAATATTACAGACTAGTAAAAATGCTTGAAAGATCTCAATGCTTATATTCTGTTATATCTCTGCTTGGGTCTGGTTAAAAGTTGAGACACTCAGGCTGACCTATGCTGCCTTGGGAATTGCTCATAAACTTGTCTCCTGGCCTGCTTTCAGGAAAAGAGAAAGCTGAAAGCCAGCTTAGTGCAGTTGTCCATCTCCATTTCAAGTCCACTTTTTGTCCTCTCCTTTGGAAATTTGACTTTAAAGACATTAAGGTTGGAATTCCCGCTTTCTAAGGTCCGATATCCAAAACACTCTCCTTTATATTTTTTGCCCCCATATCTCCACATCTCTGACTGAAGCTATCCCCCATCCTCCTCAATCCCCATTATCATACTCTATCATCCTCTATCATCTGGTTTTATAGCTTAGCATTGGGAGATGTATCAAGCTTCTGGGTGAAAAATCAATACCATTTCTGGCCACTTCTTCTCTCCCATTCTTCTTTCTTCTCATTTACCCTTTTTCTACTCAGCTTCTACAGTTCCTGTAGCTACAGCTTTTTATATTGTCTTAATTTTCACCTAGGAGCGGAGAGTAGTGTTCTCACTCAAAGGATATGGGCTAACTTTCAACCAGAAAGAAAAAGAAGGTCATCATCACTGAATTTCAAAACTTGAAGACAAAAAAGACTGAACTATGATCTCATACAGAGCACTTTTTCTTTCAAAACAGTTCAGTGGCAGGAGGCAGCTAAGGCCTATCTATTATATGCAGGGATCTGCCCTGTCCATAGACTCCATACTGGAAATATACTCTGGCTTTTGACCCTGAGGCAAAGCCAACTGAACCCGAACTGGGTACCTGACACAAATCCAGTCTATTCATAGGCTGGTCTATGACTTGGCTGCCTGGCTCAAAAACTTAGTATGGGCCCATGCGACTCCCCTTTTGGGAATTTGAAATTGAGAAACTGAAAGTCTGAGTCAGATTGATATGGCAGCTAAATTAAGGGGATATGAAGTAAGCTTTGGACCACAAGGAAGCTGAAGTTACGAGGAAACAACAGAATGAAGTAGATCCACAGAGAGAAGAGAATGCTGAGAAGAGACTCTGAGTTCTAATGATTTTATGGTTTCAATTGCAAGGTATAACTTTGTAACTGCCCTTGTTCTTCTTGCAGCAGACATGGATATAGGTGCCTGCTGTTTGCAACAAACTAAAAATTCTGACTAAAATGCTAAATATTTGGCTCAGTAGTAATATGATTGTTACTGTTAGTCTGGAGGTAGATCCCAGAGTTCCTTATCTAGTTCTAAAGTTTACCAAAGATTCAAATTGAGTTACCAGGAATTGTAGGTTTAGTCAGTCTGAATTACGCAAATGTTAACCAAAAGTTGTCCTGGCCTTTGTTCTCTGAATTTCCTCATCAACAGGCTAATCGTCAATGGAAACACTGGAAAAATTTCTCCTCTGCAAAACTACCCTGTTCCTTCATATACAATCCTCAAAATGAGGATTCAGTCATGTTTCTGTGTTTACCACTTATTCGAATTAACTCGAGGAAGACATGGAGACCTGTACAATGCTGTGAGTTCAGCAGTAAATATCAACCAGTTATCTTCAGGAGCCAGAATCTTCATCCTCCTTTCTTGTTAGAATATCAAGACCTATTAGTTTGAAGTTGTTATCTAGATCACCAATCAGAATTTATGTTTACATCATTGTTAAGAATGTTCTTTAGTTCTCTCAATTGCCTCTTCCCTAACTGATAAAGAATGGCAGAATTATGGAAAGTGAGAGATTCTGAGAATCTGGTTTATTTTAGAGTTCCATGAAGGATTCATTTCCTCTGTACACCACCCACCTTTGTTTACAAGTAAAGTCTGCCCATTGCTCTCCTTCAGCACAAATATTCTCAAGAGAAACATCTACACAAATAAGTGGTGTCATAATCTGAAGAAATGTTCTGTGCATCAACAGCAGTTCCAAGTTCCCACTATGTTTCAGGACACTCTAGTGACTCAAATGACCTTTCTGCTAAAGGATTTGCATCACTTCCTTTGTTCTGATTTTGCACTATATGGAATTACAATAATGTGAATAATTTTTCATTTGCAAAAAAATAAAAACACACAAAACACAGGAAATCTATAAAAACAATTTTAACAACTGAGATAATCACATTTTAACCTGCTTAGTTAAACACAGTAAGATTACTTTTCTCTCAGTAAATGACATTTTATTAAATGGTACTAAAGTCAGGTTAGGGACAATTTCAAGAACAAATTTATTTATTAACTGGAGAAAGAAAAATAATTACTATAGGAGGCGAGAATAGAGACAGAAAATGAAGGGTCTGCCTTAGTCATTTTACCACAAACTTCCTAATAGATTGAGCATAATAAATAAACACAGGCACATGTCCTGGGTCTGAGGTCCAGTTAGCAGAATCGATCCACCAGTGGTCCACTGGCACAGTCAGTGACAGTGACCAAGGCTGGTTCCAACTGTGAGCAGAAGGAAGAATAGCTAGAATGGGAGCTGGCAGTAGAGGACTCAGCAAAAGGGATTAACCTGATGAATTCACCCCAATACAAGGCAGGATGATGTTTGTTCCAGCATATGTGAGAGGCTGGCACAAAAATGTTACCAGGAAGTCTGGCAGTAAATTTGAGGGATACGTTCATATGGGACTGGACATCAAAGTTTAGATCTTTCATAGGGCATCTAGATAGGAAATCAGTAAGGGGAGTCAAGATATAAATTTGGTTCCAAGTAATGGAACTAAGACATAACTTGAGTATATGAAATGAGCAAGGGTCATGGCAGAGCAAGGTCAAGAGCAGAAATGATTAGGCTGACCCAATCACCTATTGATCAAGGGGTCCTTTAATTTCCTCTCCTATTAGTCAGACTTGTCCAAATACTTGGAACAAGACCAAGACAGCTGGTGAGAATGATGGAATTAAAGTACTGAAGCACAATAAATAGATAATAAGTGATAATATTGTTGCTATTGTTTATTGTGGGTGAAAGGATTAATTGGGAGAAGGTAGATCACACTGGAAGAGGTTTATGATCCTAAGACTAGGTCCAGGTTTGGTGAGTGGAAGTCCCAATAACTAAGCAAAAATATCTGAAAAGCACAGTGGCAGGAACAGTACAAGATGAGATCAAGAGATAGAAGGAGGCATGGTGATGATGGAGAGACAGGCAGGTGGCAGGGTCCAAATGTCACAATTGGCCAGGTCCCCAGCTAAACCATTAGAAAAGTATCTTTGTTGTGAGGTTAAGGGCTGCTGGGACCCAAACACAGGCATGTTATTCTACCCTCCTGCTTCTAAGATAGAGGGACAAGAAAGCCCAGGCATATTTCTATGAGCACAGCAATTAGGCAAGTCACATCTTGCTTGTGTTCTTGCTTGTACTGTGGCTGTATGCGTTGCTGACCTCGGGTTAATGTTACCAACTGAGACACATACAGTTATGGTAACATCTCTTTCCAGAATATAGATAACCTGTGTCCCTATCTTTCATGTGTTTTGCACCTATGTTTTTCTTTGATTGAGTTCAAGGGAAACTGAGCAAGAGTTGGTATGGGTGTATGGGTGGAATTAACCCTGTTTTTTTACTCCAAAGTACCAGAGGGGTTTCTTCCTTTAGCTCGGGCCATTCCCAGGATTCCTTTCAAACCCTTACTCAGCATGTATTCCTGTATTTACAAGTTAAGGTCAAGGTTCTCAATAGGTTGCTTAATTATTTGGCAAGGAATTCTGCTAACAAATATTAAGCCCAGGTTAAATGTGTTGCTGGAGACACTGTTGTGATTCTCCAGGGTGGGAAAGATTTCTCGACTAGACTCATGGATGAGAGAAATATGCTTCCTTTGCTATTTAAAAGCAGAATATTCACATTTGGTATAATCTGATAGGTTTTGTTTTAGGTCTGAGAACACTATTACCACTAATTTATAAGTAAATTTATTTTAGCATATTCAGACCCAAAACATAATCCGCCCAATGATACCAAATAGGAACATCCTACTTTCAGGGAAAGGGGGCAAACCTAGAGAGAAATGGGTAGCTGCAGAGCTGAAACCCCATCTTTAGTAAGAGAAGTCTTTGTATCTCATTCTGCTTGGTGTCCTCACTAATGGATGGGACCTCTGTCCATTGGGGGCATCAAGCCTGTGTTGTGATGTTAGTATCAATAATGTCTCCCTAACCCACATTCTCTAATGGTTGGCATGGCAGTTCATGCCTTTTCTGTAGTATAGTGGCCAAATGCCTGGGCTTCAGATTCAGAAAGGCATGGCTCTCCAGCTCAGTATCACTACTTAGTAAAACTATTTGCCTTTTAATAAGTCATGTAACCTCTCCTCAGTTTCCTCATCTATCCATGGGTGTCTTTTGTGGGTGTGATGAAGTAAACAAAGCAGCAAGTATAGTTCACAACAGCATTAGTGACCTGTGTCTGAAACACACCTAGCTCCCAAAATCTAAGTATAGGGTATGCATTGTATAAGTTAGTCTCTTGGGTCTCTCATAACTAAAGGGTATACTCCAGGAGTCCCATTAATGAGAGTCCCTTAGCAAGTGGCAAATAAAGCCAGGCACACAAAATGCCACACTTGTAGATTCTGTTATCGACAGTCTGAGAGCTATGTCAGGCTGGCCAGGGGACCCCAAGAGTTGGTTCTAAGGTTTCTTCAGAGACTTGTGGCACCACAGACACAGTTATCAGGTGTCTTTTCAGGGAAGCAGTGCCCTGATTCCTACTGAGTGTAAGCGTTCAGAGGTAGCCACAACACAATACCCATAATCATGATCCTTACTGAGCTATTTCACATTCATTTCTTTATTTAAATTTCAGCAAAACAGAAGTTAACTGAGAACACAGTTTAAGAATGGGAATCCTGAAGTCCACAGGATCACTTGCTAGCCCTCAGTTGCCACCTCCAAAGTAGAGAGGTTTTAAGACTTCCTAGTCCAGATCTGACCTCTTTACAACCTGGAAGGCATAGTAGACCAGTAAACTTATCATTGGATCAACAAACATGTATTGTCTTGTACTTAATGAGTACTTAAAAGCTGTCCTTTTCCATTGCAGTATTTGTCACTGATTTTGGAATAAACAACAACATGTATTTGTGATATTTATTTTATGTTTATCATCCCAATTAGATTAAGAGTTCCATGAGGATAGCGATCATATTTGCTTACTTTATCAGTTTTCCATACATAGCTGGTTCAGTGTTCAGTGAATTAAATTCAGTGAATTAAACTAGTTTTACCCTTTGGAACAGATGACACAACTGTACCTAAAGGTTATTTACCAAAGTTCACCTTCCTAACAAGTAATAGACTTGGGTATTTAGCATTGACTGAAGTTTTGTAAGGAAATCTTCTTTCTAGCAGAGCCCCATTCAAAGGATTCTGAGAACTTAATGTTCAAATTGCAGTCAACAGTGGTCAGATTCATTCAGGGATATCATCAAGAAAAAGCTGGTCATCAGCACTCCATAAACAATAATGTTTCTATTTCCAGTCTGTACAATCTATCAGTCATCATAAGAACATTACCAGTGCAGTCACATTTGTACAGTGCATCACAGTTTCAAGAATACTTCCATCTCCAGTATCCTTGGGAAGCATAAATAAAGTCATTTAACTTGCCACTGAAACTGGTGAATTGTCCCAGATGATGTAACTGAAAAGCGGAATGAAAACTCCAGGTGGAATTTTACCTAGTAATATAAGAAAAATTTCAAATTGTCTTTAAAATGAAGATATTAAATTTGTAAAGATATTAAAATTCATCAAATCTAAACATCCACATAAGGACAGTTTAAGGTCAAATGGTACGTTTAAAGGCAGAGATTCTCTAAGTATTCATTTACTAGGAAGATCAGAAAGGTGAAGAGGAATTATCAAAAGGATTGTGTGTTTGATTCAGTTGAAAACAGTGACTCAACTGTGAGGGTAGAAAGATGGTGCCCATACTAGACCTGCCTTTGGGGTAGCCCAGCTGCCTACTGAGGCTCAGGTGGATGTTTTTAATAGTTCTCCCAACCTCCTGGCATATTTCTGGTGAAGACAGCACAGGAATCCAAAATATAAGTCATGAATCCCAACGATTAGGCAGAGTCCAATGTCTAGGAAGGCAGCAAATCCACAGCCAAAGGGATGCAGGCTCCAGCTTCCACAGAAAGAAAGCAACAATAGAAAAAGGCTCAATCCTCAGGGGTTTGAATGACAGCTTCTAGGACAGAAAGCAGTAGCCTCAGAAAAAGGAGGGAGTGGTCATCGCCAGAAGAACTACTCTCTCTTTGGGACAGGCATATTAAGGTACTCTCACCCAGTTGTATCCAAGTTATAGGGTAGTCAAAAGCACCCAGTTTTAACAGATGATGAGACAAGTTTAACTTACTCAAGGCTACACAACTGACAAGCAGTGGAACTACAATTTGAACTCATAGTTGTCTTTCCCTACCCTGCAGGGCACATGGAAAGGAGAAAGCACAGCTTCAGGAATATTATAGGAGTCAGCCTGTCTCCCGAGTCAGTTTAAACTCAAGTGCTTCTGGATAGCAGCTCTGTGTGAGAGGTGTGTGCAATGGGGATGATGATGATTGAAGTACTTGGTAATGATTTGTCACCTCAAGTGATGACGGATTTTGAGAGCAGGGCAAGTTGAAGATGCAGGTGGGTGGATCACTGGGAAGCAGGGGAAAGCAGAACCAGTGGAAATGAAGCTGTAGTCAACAAAACAAAAATGAATTGAGCTCTAAAGTGGCCCTTTTATAAGAGACATGCTTTCTGAACACACGCCATCCTCAGCTGTAACAGCATATCATCATAATTTGGTTTATAAAAAAGGTGTCACTATTAAGTATACGGAAATACTCCACTGCATGTATGTGAGGAAATTCTTGATATCTGAAATTTCCTACTCCCTGGGAAGAACTCAAGACTTCCCATGGACATTGTTTGCTTTTCCTCTTTATCTCCTGCATTTAGAAAAGTGGCTTTACCTTCCCACTAGAGAATAAGTGCTGAGACCAAATTGCCCAGATGCTTAACAAATTCTGACACTTACCAAAATTCTATTGTTACTGCCAACAGCAAAGAACATCAACAAAAGCTAAAATGTTAGTGTTTATTTAAGTTCTGTCTTGGTCTCCTTGATAAATAGATTTGAAACCTTTGACAATGATCCACAGTTAGAAATATACTTACATTTACATAGGGGGATATGTATAAGTATGTATAAACATCAAACAAAACCTGGCTGTCTTAAGGGTAATGAATGTACTCCAGTATTTTTAAATTTGATTCTAGTTCATTTATAAAAAACAATCAGCAAACAAACAAAAATTGGTGTGACTTACTAGATTGACATTATGATCCACATAAGACTTGAAAGTTGTAATTTGAAAACTACTATTCAGATACAAAATATGAAGACTAATTCAGGAACTCCCCAACACAAAGACCCCATGAGGATGGTAAAGAGGGAATTGAAAGTTCCAGTAACTGCAAATACTCTTTCTCCTCCATTGACAGTTCAGGAAAAGTGCAAAAAATCAAGAGCAAGGGGAGGGCAACACAGAGGTGGTCACAGGCAGAAAAGAGCCCAATGAAAAACCAGAAATTGTTGGGAAAAAAAAAATTTCTCCTGGCTAGAGAGCCACCAAAAGAAGGTAACTCAAGAATCATCTGAATCATTTTTGATGGACCATATTACTACCAAGATTAAAAACAAGAAAGGCATTCTCAGAAAACTGCTTTTATCTAAACTTGACTTGGCATGTGTAGAGACTGTACATATGTTTTAAAAACAGTCCAAGGGACAGGAGCACTTACATTTGTGGAATTTCTAGTCATTAGGCTGACCTCAGGGCAGGCGAGTGTTTCAGGGATTGTGTATCGAATCATAATTAAGCCCTCACCTGCACGGAGGTCAGTGGGTTATATCTTACATGTTTTTTTCTGTATTTACTTTCAAGAAAATGTTCTAACTTAAATCCTGGTTATTCGTCCCTCTCACCAAGAGGCTGCTCTCTGGGGTTCAGTTTAGAAACAACATTAATCCTCAGTTTTCTTGCAATCCACTCAGAGGTTTGAGTTATCCAGCTCAGTGCTCACAAAGAAAAATGCAGACAGACATGACAATCGTACTACCCGTCTTTTCTCATGTAATTATAGCTCCAAATGCACAATTCCAAGCTCTTTTCCTACACACACACAATTTCCCAGTCACAGCCACACACTGTTTACCTCTATGATTAATGTCTCTTATCAAAATCTTCAAAGCATGCATTTGGGGGGGAGGGAGTGGGGTAACAAAAGAGCACGTGTGAGGGAGTATACCACACTCTTAGTGCCAGTCTGCTCAGCTGTGAAAAGGTGTTTACCACTGGAACATGGATGCTCTGTTTCCCTGTAATCACAAAATAACTCATTCTTAAGTGGTCAAATATAATTTAGTTGGAATGAAGCCCAATCTATATATCAGTTATATTAGTTTAAATGTCTCATATGTAATGGGTAATATCATCAACAAATATTGCTAAACTGGGTTACTTGGGGAAGAAAATGAAGTGTCCTTCATGCATTCTTTTGTAAAAGCCATATTTTCAACAATTTAGTGTTGCAGAAGTGGGAAGGGAAAATGGTGAAACCAGTGATTTCAAGGCCCCTTGCAGGCCTTTAAGTATTGTTATGAGAGTAGCGTAAACATTATAAAGGTATTCTAGCATAGACCATGTTTTAATACATTTGGGGTTCTTTCAACAACAAAAAAATGCTCTGAGTTTTCATCTCCATTCCAGAGAGCCTTCATCCAGATGCTGAGGCTGGCTGCTGAGATCATCCCAGGCCTCAGCCTCCACCTGGAGGCTGCTGGTAGGAAGACAAGGGAATACAATGCAACAACTCTGGACACAGGGATCTGAGTGTGCTGCCACTCCCAACTCTACTTAGAAAAAAAAAAAAAAAGAAATGAAAAGATGCAAGTTCAGATGTAATCTATGCTTTTCTGTTGTAATCAATGTAACCTTCCCTTAACAGGTTAAGAATGTCACCAAAGGAGAGGCATATCACCTTTAGCAAACGGTAAAGTTTAGTCTTCCTCCTCATGTTACTCAATTACGCCTTTTTTTTCCTGGATGGACAGGATTCCAAATAACCAAGAAATCATCATTTTAGGCAAATGGAAATGAAGCATGACTTGATATGCATAGATGACTGTGTTGGAGCTTGGCCATGATTACTGGAACCCAAATAGCAGCAGGTATGCCCCTCCAGAATTTCTGTAAATGCTGGGAGGTACAATCTACCTGAAAGGTTGCACTTTTATTTATTCATTCATTCATTCATTCACTCATTCATTTATTCATTCATTTATTTTACCCATAGTAGGAAACATTTTAGTACCTAATTGGTATACATGCAAACACCAACATAGACAAATTAAGTTTTACAAAACATGTAGCTGTATACTCTGACATTTGATTGATTCTTTTACCATAAAAATAAGAGAGCTAGTTATGACCCTCTAAATTGATTTCATAATTCCACTATAATGGATAGTGAGCAGCAATCTTAAAACATACACACACATCCATATCTAAAAATCCTTGTCTTAAAGCTATGTTATATTTATTGGTAAATGGCTTTTATATTGGGGGTGACAGGGAAATTTGGAGATGCTTAATTTGAAAGTAACAGCAAAAAATAAAGAAATCAATGACATTTTTTATTAAGGCCCTTCTCTCTTCTAACATTATTTTTCAGAGAAAGGGGAGCTGGAAAACTAGGACCTCTGATGGATGAGGACAAAGATGACATGTAGAAAGTGATAAGAATACTAAACACAAGAGCAAAAATGATTTAGGTATCTCAAAATCATTCACCAGATTTAATTTTTTTTTCACACAGAATTCTTGAATTGGAGATTATGTTTATATCACAAGGGTCTAAAATATGTCTTAGAACCAAACAGTAGTTGTACTATCACTGTTGGCAATGATGGTTCCTGTATGACTAAAATAAATAAATAAAAAGAATAAAATCTTAACTATGACTGTCTTGTATCTACTCCGTGACTATTTATTTATCTAATTTCAGCTTTTTCAAGTCATTTTAGTTACAAATGGCTAAATACCACAAGCATATGTCTAAGTTTAAAAAAATTTACATTAATACTCTACTGAGTTAAAATCTTAATTTGTACACAGCTAACTGTAGAAGCAGTACACTTAAGTGGGTATCTTTTACTATTTTGCCTTTGCTCAGAAAAAAATCTTTAAACAGTTTTAGAAGAAAAAATTCAAAATTTGGAAAATGAAAATCAAATTTTAACACCAGGAATGGCAATTAGCACAAATGTATGGAAGACTTATAGGGAAAACTGTCACAGGCAAGTCAAGACTTTTAGTTGTAACAGAAAACACAAATTGCAGCAAATGCCTCATCCGCTTGCTCTTTATTTCTTCAGACCATTGATTCACTTTTACTATATAATCATCAACTGGCAGACACTGATGAAAGTGATGTGTGATGGTGGAAATTATGTGGGTCTAGGGACCTTATGTTCTTTCAATGACTTTTATTTAATAGGGAAAATTACTTATGAAATGTGCTATAAGTGGTTAAGTAAGCAGAGCTTTTGAAATAGCCAATTCAACTTCATCTCATAATGGATAGCCATTAGCAAAGCAAAAGACTATATGATTGGTTAATTAAGTATAACAAGTATATGTAATGTCTTGGTTAAATAAAAGTATTTTTTACTTTTACTCCAATCCCTTCTCACAAATGTAAATTGTTATCATCTCTTCCCCTTTCCTTACTCCTTTCTTATCCCTTGGTTTCCACCCAAGACAACCTGATTTCCAAAAAGAAAGTATAGCATCTCCACTCTGGAAAGAATATTAGATCTTAATATTACTGCAAATATCAAAACCAGGTCCTCAGACCCCAAAACATTGTTGTATCCCTATTGTGCTGTCTTCTGTAGCATATACAAAATAGAACCCATGAGCACAGATGCACACTCAGGTTAGGCAGCTCTTGATTTAAATTAGTGTGTGAGAGATCCATGATGTTTACTCCCAAGACAGAGACTTGTAAATGAAAATACATTCCAACAGTGAATAGGAAACAGTTTTCTCTTACCTGCCATTGGCAAGGATAATGTATATAACTATATATTACAGGGTGACAGGTTTGCCTGACACATCCTAATGTGGCAATTTTTAGGTCAAAGGTGAAAAGTTATTGTCCAGTCAAGCAATAGTCAGCAACTTTAAGAAATTAGTCTCAGACCTGAAGTGGACTTCAGTCCATTTTGGGGCAGGTTACCTTGTTCCCAAACCATGCTAGACAGGTATCTTATTAAGGATACCAAGCCTTTTGGAGCACCCATGTGGGAAGAACATTGGGGAATGCAGTTAGAAATGGGGTATACCAGCTGGCCAAATCCCTTTAGATTCATGATTGAAAATACTTTTAAGATTGTGGTGAAATTAGAACTAGGGATGTGAAATCTCAGAGATTTGAGAGAACACAGGGAGCTGGTTTTAATCCTACATCTTTCTCAACATTAATGAAATTAATTTTTACTGGACTATCACTCCATCTTATTTTATGGTATTCTTTATGTCAATCTTCACCTGATTACTTCAAGCTCTACCTGCTAGTTCTCCCATTGTTTGCCACTAGTGGGACTATGAGGTCCTTGAGGGCAGCAGTAGCATCTAAATTATCAACACCTCCTCTGACTAACATTGGGTCTGGCATGACGCAGATAGTCAAACCCTGCAATAGTTTGTACTTTTATCTTTGTACCTGCTGTGCTAATTTCTCTGGTCATATTTGCTGGTATAGGTTAGACATTTAGAAACAATAGTCTGAAGTCTGGTGATTTTTATTTCTTTCCACATAATGCTTCCTCTCCTCAGTCCTCAGTTTCAGGAAGATAATGTACATTATTAAATTATTTGACAATGACAAAGTGAACTATGATGGAATTACATGCACACATTTTTTAAAATTAGATTTAATTGTATTTGACATCATTTGTAGTCCTCAGGGGGTTCCCACCACCATTTCACCCATGCACCATCACCTCAGTCCCTTGTGCTCTTTATGCCCTCATCCCCGTCTTTGCCCTCCCCTCCCTCTGCTCACCTCACCCCCTCCACCGTGATCCCTTGGGTTTATCTTTGACCTTTTGATCCTGTTGAGTTTTTGTTTGTTTTTGGTTGTAATTGCCCATTCCCTTGAGCATTCTCTTGTTTTTTGTTTTCTTCTTTTTTATTTTTTGTTGTGGTTGTTGTTCTTTCACATTCCTCCTAAAAGTGAAGCTATCCGATATTTTTCTCTTGCGTTCTGGCTTGTTTCACTGAGTATAATTCCTTCTAGCTCCATCCATGTTTCTATAAATGTCCCTAGTTTTTCATTTTTGATCGCTGAGTAGTATTCCATTGTTAATGGAATTTATTGTTTGAGATTTCTCCTGCTTGTTCATTTGGCTAAAAAGTACTGAAGTGTGAAAGGAGCCTGGGAATTTGACAGATTTAATACCTAATATCAATTTAGGGAAAGCTGTGAAAGCTAACTTCAAAGGTCAGAGAAGCATTTTGATGGAACACTGAGCTTTCAGTTATAGTAAATAAATATTTGTTGACCAGTTAGAGTGAACAATGCACTGTGTTCTTCATAAGATAAAATGAAACCTATCTCTATATTTAACTTATTTTATCTTTAATAATGACATCTGCCAACTAGGGGAATGAATTCTATCACATATCCATACTAGCTTTTTGGAAATAGTTACAGATTTTAGTAGCAAATACCTATAAGATAAATAATAACCAGCATTTGCCTTTTAAACGTGCATCTTCAAATTTACATTGACATTCATAAGAGGCCATCAATAACTTATTTATGATGCAAAGCAGTGAAGGAAAATCTGTTAGTTCAAAAATCTTAAGTAGGTTTTTTTCTACGTTGTGGTTTATATTAATGGACGGATGCCTACCACTAGTATAATAAAACTAATTTTGAAGAAATCTGAGCCTAGTAAGAATTCATACATACAAAAGCATTTTTCCCAGAATATTTGAATTGTAAAGGATTCATCCTTGCCATCTTAGTCTTATAATGAATCTCTAATGATTCTAGGAATCACTGCAAAAAGCTCATTTTCAACTAATAGTATCTAACAGAAGTCACTCCCTACTCATCATTATGTTCTTTATTTTCAAGGCTTTTAAGATCAACTGCATGGGAATAGATTACATTATTGGATGCATCCCAGTTTCCAAGACACATAAATTTCCAAACATTTATTGCCAAGGCCATGTAGAAGAGTGGAAAAAGAAACATCCTGAAAGGAAGCAGTTGTTCTAACCAGTTGGAGGTGATGATTTATCATGAACCGTTAATCTGTTACATATGAAGGGCCTCCAGCACATGCACTTTCCATCTTGGTGAGAATCAGAGCAGTTTCTAATTATGGCTTACGGCAGTTTCTCAACTAAGTTAAACAGAAGTTTGAGCAAATGTGTGCATTAAAAAAAGCAATCATCCAGTCTGTTAGTAAATAAACAATTATGCACAAACTGTTCATAGGAAATTTGGGGATTTTATGTAAATAACTGAATTATTATTTTCTAACAAAACTGAGAACAATCTACTCTCATTTATGTGAGGAGGGAAGTAAAATTATTCACTTATTTAATATCCACATTAGGTTGTATACCATGAAGGTACTGAGTGTATAATGTGAGATCAGGTAGTTATTCCATACCGACAATGTTTTCATAGTTAATAACTGGCAACAAGTACTTTAAGCAAAAATGACCTTCACATTTTCATAAAAACCACAGTTTTGCCATGTATTAGCTGTGTGTGACTTTCAAGTAACTTAACCTTGTATACCTGAACGTTAGTCTCCTTATCTTTTAAATAGAGTTAATAATTACACGATCTGTTGGGATTCACACATACACACATACCTTAGCACAGGCTAGCTAGTTAGTAAACATAGTTTAATGTTCACCTTGCCTTTGGGGTCAACATAATTATATGCTTTTTCTTAACCAAAGAATAAACTGAAGACCAAAATATGTTGGTATGAGTACTCTAATGGAACATCTTCTATCTCAATATATATCTTCTACCCCTTTCACTTATGCCCACATGCTCACCCCTTAATGCCTAATTCTACTTTGGGGATTTATTACCTCGTGCTAAGCATTGCCATCTTCCTAATGATATCCCTAAAAATGCAAATCCTCTGGGAAAGGATAATTAAAGCCATTTTTTCTGTGTGCTTTTTCTCTTAGACATAATATCTCACTACATACTTTGTACCTGGAAAAGGATAAAATGGCTCTGAAAGAGGAGTGAAAGAGCAAAGGATATATTTCACAACTTTGATTGAGTAATCTTTGTTCATTAGTTACCTTTTGAAAAGAACCTTGAGAAAATGTATAAGGAAACTGGGTAATCAGGAGCAAATGTGGGGTGAGAGGCGCAGACTGACTTTCACTGCATAGTCTCTTCTACTTTTCAGTTTGGAACTGCAGTCATGTATAATTGGTTCAAAACTTTATTTTTAAAAACCCAGTCTTCCTCTGTCAGTTGTCTTATTTCAGCTTTTGGATATTTGCTTAAGGGTTTTGACATATAGAGGTCAACTTTATTTTCTCTAAAAAAGTATTCATTTAAAATATGATTGTCTCCTCAAGACTAATTAGTTTTCAAAGTATTAAACATATTAAAATATTCATATTTCTGAAGACAGAGTTATCAGACAATTAACATTATTTGTTGACTTTCTGCACAGTTTCTTCACTAAAATTTAAGTTTTCTGTATGCAGACAGCGTCTGTGTTTTATTAATTTTTAAAGAATCCATTGTAGTAAACTCTGGGCTTTTACAGAAACATTACTTTCTTGAATTTGGTTTTTCAGTCCTATATTCCAAGGCAGAAAAGTTATTAAATATAACACAATGTTTTGATTATGAAGGAATACTCATGACTGTTACAGAAACAAAACAACAATAAAAGACAGAGATAGCTGAAGGAAGAGAAAAGAGAACAACAATTTTATAGTACCTGAACTTGTAATGAAACTTTTGGGACTCTACTGATTGGGAATGCTTGAAAAATAACAAATACATCATTAGGAGAGCTAAAATTGACCGAAAATCATTGCCACATTTGTTCAACAATATTTGCTGTATGATATTATGAACAAATGTTGAACAATGCAGTTGTGATTCCTATCGTCACAATTTTCATAACGTTGGCCCATACAGAAAGGTAAACATATGGTAAATGTTTACCTTGTAATCACATGGTTACTACCATATGATAAGTACTATAAAAGGAAGTATAGAGAGCTATAGGAGCTCATAATGGGTCCAGTTTCTTAGTGTTCTGCAACCTGAGTTCAATCTTGGTTTCACTGGCTTGGCTAGTTTATTTAGTTTCTCTAAACCTCAGGTTCACCAACTTTGAAATAATGACAGTTCTGGGATCAAAGAGTTGGTGAGAGCAGTCAATGAAATGCAACTTATAAATCTGGTACAAGGTCTGGCAAATGGCAAGTACTCAAGGGAATAATAGAAAATAATAACAACAAGCTGAGAAGGATGAATAAGAACAACCAGGAGGAGTGGAAGGGGAAGCGTGTCCCACACAAAGGAGAAATGTGTATCCAAAAAGCAATAATATGATGTCCTTAAAGGAAAGAACCTCGTTTATGCTAAGGTTTGGAAAGCACCTGGAGTGGAGTCAAGATGCAGTTGTGCAAGCAGAGTGCAATGGGTTTATAAAACTCAATGGAAAGTCCTTAAGAAATTTAATCAGAAGAGAGACAGGGCCAGATTTGAGATTCAGAAAAATCAGCTTGGTTACAATGTGGAGAATGGAATGGAGAATAAAATGGTTGAAGGCAGGGAGATCAGTGATAATAATTTGAAAATAATGCTTTGGTTGATGTGGAACTTCAAAGCTAAGGAAGACACAGCAGGTGTCATGTGAAAAATATTTATAACAACCCCTGGGAGGACCATGAAGTAATAATTACCAGCTTATTGGTAGCAGTAAGTAACATTTCATTCATTCATTTATTCATTCATACATCAAGCATTTATTAACATCAACCCAGGCAGTAAACTGGTACTGTTAGAGATTTCAAAAATGAGCTACCTTGCACGTCCTTGTTTAAAGCATCCCACACAACACGACTACCTGTATTTCTAACCCTGACTGGAAGATTCTTTTTTTTTTTTTAAGATTTATTTATTTATGCATACAAGCACTGGGGTACAGGCCAGAGGTGCGGGGAGGTGAGAAAATCCACCGGACAGAGCAGGAGGCAGAACAGGCACATGGGCTGAAACACACTGCTGAGGGGAGCAGTGGGCCAGGCAGGAGAGATCTGCCTGTGCCATGTGGGTCACCTCCCCAGACAGCAGCAGGGATCAGACTTGTGCTGCAGTGGCTGTGGTTTGCCTCATAGTGCGTTGCTTAACCCACTGTGCCACCAGGGACGGCCCAGGAAGATTCTTTACTATAATGATATAGATCATGTACAGTGCCAAAGGTGTCTTTTAGGAGAGACAACATACCAGCATGAGATTCAAGCTTGGAGGCATAGAAGTATAGAGTAGAACCTAAGGCTAAAGTGTCCTTCACGAACTTAAAAGACACTTCTCTGAAGAGGAAATGCAATGGCCAGTAGACATATGAAAAAATGTTCAACATCCTTCATAATCAAGGAAATGCAAATTAACCACAATGAGATACTACATTACACCAGTAAGAATGGCACATATTAAAAAACTAGCAACAATAAATGCTGGCGAGGATGTGGCTAAAAAGTAACTTTCCTACATTGCAGGTGGTAATGCAAACTGGTTCAATCTCTACGGAAAGCTGTATGGAGGTTCCCCAGTCTACTAAAAATGAAGTTACAATATGATCCAGCAATCCCACTCCTAGGGATTTACCCAAAGGACAAAAAAACCATTAATTCAAAAGAATACATGCACTCCAGTGGTTAGCACAGCACAATTTATAACAGGTACTTAGAATCAACCCAAATGCTCCAAAAATAGATGACTGGATCAAGAAGATGTGGTACATATACACAATGGAATATTATTTGGCAATCAAAAAGATGAACTAGCATTACTCCCAGAAATATGGATGGAGCTTTAAGAAATTTTGCTTAGTGAAATAAGTCAGAAGGAAAAAGAAAAATACCAGATGGTCTCACTTATAGGAGCAATATAGGGGATCAAGGGGAAAAAATAATAACATCAACAACAACAACAAAATACACAAAAAAAGCAAAATAAAAATAGACAACTACAAAACAGAGACATTCTGCAGGGAAGAGGGAGGGATTGGGATCAAGGCAGAGACGGGACGAGCACAAGGGACTATAGTGATGGTGCACGGGTGAATTGGTGGTGGAAATTCTATGGGGACTACATAGAGAAAAGAAAGCAAACACTGTAAGAAAATAAATTTTAAAAACATTAAATAAAGTGTCCTTCACCCTAAGAAAGAGAACCATCAATGTAGTCATATCAGTATAGATTCCTTACTCCTGAAGGAGCAAATCTCCCATGACCTATTTTAAGTGGATTATGAGAAGCTTTGTTCACCGAATGTACTGTTTCATAAATTTCAGATGATTAATGAAATTATTACAAAAACTCTATAAAATAGGCATTATTGTGTCCAATTTACAGGTAAGAAAACTGCAACGAGAGATGCTCCTCAAAACAAGGAATTAGATCCAGTCTGATCTTCTTATTCACTGCTCTATGTGGTCTGGTTGAGAGCTGATGTAATAATGAAGCCAAATTAAAATGTATGCCTCAACTCTGATGGGGGAGAAAGATCATCACCCGCTGAAGTATCAGGAGGTGCATGGAATATTTACTACAGGACTAAAATGAGACAGAATGAATAAATATGGTGGCAAGTTTCTTGAGAGGAAACAATCACTCTCATCAAATTAGAACCACTGTGAATGAGTTTTTGATATTTTATTCTTCTAAGTACAAACTTCAGCTCTGCAATACCCTATATCACACTTTAGAAAGTATCCAGGTAAACATTACAGGTTTACCAGTTTAAAAGAGAGTGGATCATCTCAAAGACGCAAAGATGGAGAGGTGTAGCTAAGGAGATAAAAGAGCTAAGACCTGCTACTCTTAGGTTTCTGCTAACGTAGGGTGAAAAAGAGCTAATGATCTCAGTGAGAAGTGGTTTAACCTTATTTTCTCTATCAACCAAGGTTCTATCAACCAAGTAGTAGACCATGTAAAATAAGGTTATTTTTACCAAAAGTTCTAGGAGGCATTTCCAATGTGAAGTGACTAAAGACAAAATGGGCGGGGGAGTATCCCCTAAATCTCCAGTATTAAAGAAATTACCAGCTCCTGTAATGCCACTTGATGACAATAGCATTGGGGAGTCTTAAGCCTGGTGGCTTAGAGGACTGTCAGAAGACTCCCAGGCCAAACGGCATTTTAAAATCCAATCTCACTCTATTTGTCTCTCCCCATAAATGTACCTTGTGTTTAAAGCAATCACAGCCATTTTCACAGGCTGTGATATTTTAAAGTCGTCTCTATCCCTTGCAAACACAAAAAAAGCTCTAATTGCTGTGAACTTAAAAATATAGAATATAAACATTTTGGAAACTGTGAAACAACCATTCCACACAAACACACAACACCCTACAAAAGTACAGTTTCTCAAACCTAGTTCGTCCATGCATCTTCGCTGTGGCTAACCAGCAAACCTCTCTACTTAACATTCGTTCATCTGCCCTTTAGGTGGGACGATTCACCACTGAGAGTAACTCGGGACGCCCCAGGTATGTGGGCATTGACACTCATTAATTCACCTGGCCCGCCCTGCTCCCACTTCCAGGCAGGACTTGGGGCTTCAGTGTCCAGCCTCCCCCCCCCCCCCCACCCCGCTCGCCTGGAGCGGCACCCCTCCCTGCAACCCGCTCCCTGGGAAACACTGAGAGTTGCACAGTCTTTGCTACTGTGTAATCTTTACAAATAAAAATGCTTATGAGCTGGATTCCCCACCCCACCCACCTGCCTGAGTCTACACCACCGCGCTCCATCGCCTAGAAGGCACCCAAGCTGCGCCGACAGCCGGGAGGCGTGAACAATGAACTTCGCTCTCTGACTCGCTCTCTCACACCCTCGCCCCAAATGGGAAGTTCGGAACTCTCCCGGGGGCCCATTCCACGATTTCCCGGGCAACTCGGGCGCGGGCGGCGGGGGTGGGCCCGGCACGCGTCCCCGGCCGCGCCCCTCGCGTCGGCGCCGGGCGGACACTCACCTCCTTCCTCCGGCTCGGCGCCCCGGGTCGGGTGATGAGGGCCGTCTCCTCGCACACCACCGCCACGTCCTCCACGAACACGCAGTCCGGGAGGCTCTCGTCGGCCGGCAGCTCCAGCACCTGCAGCCCCAGCTTGCTGCCCAGCACGCCCACGTAGAGCTGGTGCTGCCGCTCGGCGCGGGCAAAATCCACCACGTCGCCCTTGGTGCGCCTGAGCGCGTGCTGGCCCAGGGACTCCGGCAGCTTCCGCACCACCGCGTGGGTGACCCGGCCGAAGGCGGCGGGGTGGCCGAGCGCGGCCATGGCTCCGGGGGACGGCGGGGCGGCGGCGGGGTCGCGGCGGCCGGGTCCTCCCGCTGGCAGCGCGCGCCGAGCTTGCGAGCGCCCGGCGGCTCCCTTGGCAGCCGATGAATGTGGTGCAGAAGGAGCCCGGCTCGCGCCCGGAGCCCTGCCCGCGCGACTGAGCATGCCCAGAGCTCCGGGCGCCGGCCCGCGCGCAGCCCGCGCCCACCCCGGCGCGATCGGGTTTGGCGGCCGCCGGGGCGGGCGCCGCCGGAGCAGCGGCACTGGGAGCGGCGGCCGAGAAAGCGGTGAGGGCGGGAGGTGTGTGCGGGAAGGGGCGCCTGGCCGAGGGGTCCCTGTCCCCCGACCTGACGTTACCTGTGCTCCGCCGCAGGTGCACTCCTCACTCGCCCGCCCCCGCGGCGACTTGGGGAGCGGGAGATGGAGGGGGGGACCGAGCGACTAGGGGAGTTTCTGGATGATCGGTAGGCACAAGACTGATTGATTCCTTTACGGAGAAATTCTTTGACCTCTCTCGACCTCACTCTAATGTTCTGAGGTTGCCCCGCATCCAGTACCACATCTGTCTTCATACTCAAGTCCCCACGTTACCTTGACATTCTCTGCAAATGACCTCTCACCGCATGTGAGACTCAAGATTGTGAGAGGAATGTGTTCCCGTCTTCGAGGACGACGTCGAAGAGTCCAAAGGGGTTGGGGGGCGGGGAGATTGGGTGGGGAGAGAGAGAGAGAGAGAGAGAGAGAGAGAGAGAGAGAGAGAGAGAGAGAGAGAGAGAGAGAGAGAGAGAGAGAGAGAGAGAGAGAGAGAGAGA
>JAGFMF010011606.1:8766993-8813162 GCA_019455555.1 Galemys pyrenaicus | reverse complement strand
TGAGGTGATGGTGCACTGGTGAGATGGTGATGGGGAATACATAGGGATTACAATTAATGGCAAGTATATGTAAATTTTAAAATATTTTAATAAAAAAATTTTAAAAATAAAGACTTAACTCACAAAAAAAAATAAATAAACATTCCAGGTATCAAATCAGTATATACCTCAAAATAAAATGTGTAATAGATTATCTATAATTTACTAGCCTGAGATACTTTATGCTTTTATACCCTAGCACATGCATGGCCTTCAAGTCATAAGTTATTTAATGTATTCACTCTAATTAAAAAATTAATTATGCCATCTGCCAACTCAAATGTCGGGGAAAAAATCAGGTTTTTTATTTTAAAAAATAGACTTTTATTGCCTTGAAAGTAAATTTTTCTCCCTGAGGTAATACTGTGATAGATATAATATTTTAGGAAGAAAGGGGGATAAGAATATTATATAAGAAAGTCAAAATCCCACTTTAATAGAAAATTCATGAGTTCCCACATGATACCAACAGATAAAACAATATACCTTTAAAAAAATTAAAAAGGTTCTAACTCCAACTTGCTTTTTGCCTAGAACTTTTTCTGACTTCTTAATTTTTTTTTTCCATTGTGTTCTACCTTTTGTGATTTCATTGATGTTTCTTGATCTTTACAATATTGTCTGCTTTCTGGTGATACCATTCTGATCCTCATCCTAACTGGCTATGGATGGTAGGTAGCTGGACAGCAGGGGAAGGGGCTGTGGACATTGTCAGGAAAAATTTATGTTAATGGACTATTAATATTTGGGGAAATAGTCCTCAGGCTTTTGTATCATGATATTGTATTCTGCATTTTATAAAGTTTATTCTAAGGTATATGTTGAAATTAATACACATTTTTAAAGGAACTATATTTTCGGGCCCTCCCTGGTGGCGCAGTGGGTTAAGCAACGCGCTATGAAGCAAACCACAGCCACTGCAGCACTAGTTCGATCCCTGCTGCCAGTCCAGCCAGGGAGGGGACCCACATGGCACAGCAGACCTCTCCTGCCTTGCCCGCTGCTCCCCTCAGCAGTGTGTTTCAGTCAGTCTGCCTGTTCTGTTCCCCACTCTGTCTGGTGGATTCTCTCACCCCCTGCAACTCTGGCCTGTACCCAGTGCTTGTATGCATAAATAAGTCTTTTAAAAAAAGGAACTATATTTTCATTGCCTTCTGAATGTTCAAACATATTTTTTATTTTACTTTGTGTTTTGCATTCAAAAGATTCATGGTTTGTTATAACCCATGAGGCAGTAACTGAAAAGTTTAAAGTAGTTAATAACCTGAAATTATTTTCCTCCCTTCTGTTTTTCTTTTATAAAAAACACCAGAAGGAAATTAAATGCTTAATTAAGTTTAACAAATTAGCTGAACACTAATATTACCACGACTAGTGTTTGTACCACTAATTGCTTATTGAGTATTACGACAATGTTCACACAGTCTGAAAGTAGAGTTGGTTTGGCCCCAAACCAAAAGAGACTGTTATTCTCCACAGTATAGGAATAGGCATTCTGGAGGTGGATCCTTGTGAGTAACACAGAACACCAGACAGTTAACTATTTCAGTTCCGTTTACTAGGTTTTGTCTTAAGCTCTTTAGGGTAAAAATGTTGCTTCCAGCTTCCATCTGCTTGGCTCTGCTTGCGGGAGAGTCTTGGGTGCTGAGTGATCACGTTTCCTGGAAGAGTTCACAGAGCTCAGATTTGGGGATTTCCAGAAGTGACTATGCCCATCTTAACACGTACTGGAATCCAAGATACCATTTCCTTGTCACATTGTTCTAAAGCAGACAATTCAATTAATTCCAAAGAGCACATTTTTTTGCCTTGTAAGAACAACTGCAAGCAATTAATAGAGAAAACAGAACATGTGACAAAACAGCTAATTCTTCAGAAGAGTGGGCAAATAAAGCCATCGCCTATAATTTAACACCTCTATTAGTAGATTAAACCATTATACAGTCAAAATTCATCTTGGGAGTCCTTCATTGCTCCTCTCTCCTCACCCCCTCCTCCACACTGTTATCAACTCTCATTCCTGAATTGTCTCTTTCAGCCTAGGCTTAAACTGCTCCCTTCCATTATCAGGACATATTTGCTTTGGAATTCATTCTCCCAGCTTCCTCCTAAGCATCTAATTAAACCTAATAAATCTATTTGCACTAGCATCTTTGTGGATGAGAATAACTTTAACCAATTCAATACTTTTTTATTGGGTGACTAAGTATGCTAGGCATTGTGGCTAAAAATCTGCTTAAGAAGTTTGTTTGTTTAAATAATTGGGAACAACTGGGAAGCCGTTAAATAAACCATTGTATATCCATATCTGTGGGAGACTCTATAGTCATTAAAAATAATGCTCATGAAAATGTTTTTGTAGATCCCAATTGCACTTTAAAACATGCATAAGAAAAAGTGACATATAAATAGTAATTTTAGTTATCGTTAAGAATTTGGATTGCATATGATTTTTATTTTCGTCAGTTTTTTTTTTAAGATTTGTTTACTTATGCATACAAGAGCTGGGGTACAGGCCAGAGGTGTGGAGAGGTGAGAGGATTCACCAGAGACAGGGTGGGGAGCAGAAAGGCACATCCACTGAAATATGTTGCTGAGGGGAGCAGCGGGTGAAACAAGAGAGGTCTGTTGTGCCAAGTGGGTTAGCTCCCTGGCCAGGATCTAAACCATATTGCAGCAGCTGGTGACAGTTTGTTAGTGCTGAGTCTTAACCCCTTGCGCCATTAGGCAAGCCTTATTTTCTTTGAATTTTTATGAACTTTACAATTTTTTCCAAGAAGTATGTACTTGTATCATAATCAGAAAATAAATGTTTCTATTATTTTTACTTATTTATCTTTAAAACATTTTTTGAAGATAATTTCGCTCTCCAACAGTTGCCAGAGCAGTCCAGAAGATACAAGATTGAAAACAAACTTACTACATTATGGTAAATATTATAACATAGCTTTGTGCAAGGTGCTATGAAAACCATCTATATGGATGATGAACAACTTAATACACAACTGCCCCCAGTGATCTTCTGAAAGTCTTTAGTGTTTTAAGGAAAGGTCCAGTTCACAATTACCCAGATGTGCTTAAAAATTCAGATGATTTTTGGATTTTAGAAAGGTAATGTGGCATTTGTGTTTTCATAACACTCTAATGAATCTGGAGCAGAACTCCATAATCCAGAATATTAATATTCCCATTTGGTAACATAGTACTACTAGAATAAGAACTACAAAGTTTCTCATCAGTTTAGGCCACTAAATTTGTCACTGAAATGTCTTGTTTTCCAGAGCCTTTGGGGTTCCAAACTACAACACTAAATTGTAGTCCCAGATGAGTAATATGGGGACTCAACACCAGAAACTGTACAAGATTATCTATTCCTCGGCTTATAGTGCATCAAACCTAAATTTGTTATGATCAGAGTCATAAAACTGATACTGAGTAACATTAATGGGTGTGGTCAAATTAGATCATAGAGCACTCAGGAATGAGGAACTCTAATTCCATGTCTTGAAAGCATATGTACTTAAAGGATCTGAACTTATTTTAAAGGAGAAATAATATCACAAACACACTTTATAAACATTTGAAAATGTCAAGAAATATGTGGTCTGCTAGACATATTATTGACAGAGTTGGAAAAATGCACTTCTCAATACTTTCAAAAAGTTGTCTCTACGCTAAATTTTTCCTAAGCTCATAGGCCACTAAGTTACCAAAGGCTGTGGTTTCAGATCTTAACTAGAAATTTCATGAGTTTATTGATATATAACCAGTGCAGGAGAGGTTTTACTTATTAATTTCTGACATATATAGTAAATAAAATATGACACAGTTGATTTTTTTTCAATTTCTGTGGTAGAGTGAGTTGTGTGCAATGTCTGAGCTAATATTGCACACCATTGAGGACAAGTAGCAATTTCCATAAAGTGACAGATATGTGGTTTTAAGGGGGTAAATGCCAAGGATGATTCATTTGAAATCAACTTTGACAGTTTTCCTGCTGATGAAGCTGACAGAAGGGAGGACTAGAACAAAGGTTAAATTCTGAAGAAGCAGTTTTGTCTTTAAGGTTTGCTCCTCTGAACTCTGTTAGTCAACCAAAGTGAACCATTTAACTTTCTTGTGTAGATACAAGATATCACACATTCAATCTTACCATATAATGTACTTGACCAAAAAAAAAATAGTTTCTACAAAACATGCATTCAATGAATGTTGATTTATTAATTCAAGTGGACCATTAGGATCTAAATTCACAGTAATCTGAAAATATAATTATTTAGTTTGGCAATAATGCAATCAGTCATTACTGCATTATGCAAGGTAACAATGGCAATCATTACTACCTTTCCTTTGAATTACACTATTAGTAGAATAGCCACTATTTAGAAGATTGACTGATTTGACCGCATTTGCCTTTTCAGCCACTGACTAGAGTTATGAAAGAAAAAACAAGGCACCAGAGAGCAAAAGCAGGTGAGTAATTTAAGGGACATGTGTCCTGAGTCACTGGGAGTCAGCTATTTTGGTTATTTTCATCACAGTTTTCATATAATACTAAATTCTTAGAACTGACACAGGCTACTGAGTGCTATGATTAGCACAACCAGAGCTTCAATGAGTTTCTTTTTTCATGTTAAATTCACATTTTACAAATTCCTGTCTACATTATCACTACAACTAGAAATAATTATGACCTATTCAATATCATATCATGCTGCATAGATTCCACGGAAAATAAATTAAGGATACCTGGGTCTTGTTTTTTGGGACCTTATTTTGAAAACTGACACCAAAGAGCAGCATAAGTTATATGCTAAACAACTGCATGCATTTTATAGGTAAAACCTGTTGAGAATAATAAGACCTTTGGATAGACCTTTAGTTGATGAGTAAAGAAGCAATTATAGCAGCAACCCGCAGGGAAACTGCTGGCTTTAAAAAGGGCTTAATTAATTATTTAATTAAGACATTGCTTTCTGAAGGAGGGCAAGTTCAGAGATTTTTTTGTAATTAAAATTCTAAGGTGGGGGAAATATTCCAGGATTCCTGTCACTTTTACTTCCTAAACTTATAAGAAAGGGCCTAGGTATTAGGATCCAGTAAAGTTTATTGGATTTAATTTTTGCCTTTAGCCACATCACTCAGAACAAATATGTTCCTTATATTAAGAAAAGTGACAGAATTTTGCTCAAATGTATATTGAACTCAGACTTGTCAGTATTCACCGTTATAGAAAATATTTGGGTTTCATTTAGGTGAGTACAAATAACATGATTTTTTTTTATGAAAAAACAACCATAATCTCTGAAACAAAACAAAAGAAATATAGCAAGTGGCATTATATTACATTTTTCAAAGTGGACAGCAGTTGGGTTTTCGTATCTCCTTCTGCATTCAATCTATTTGAAATCTTTGCATAATAATTTCATGTGTTTGAAACACAATGTTTTAATATAAACATACACAGTGAAATGATTACTACAGTCAAGTTAATTAAGATCTCCTACCATTTTTACAAGATTTTTGTAGCAAGAGTACTTGAAATCTACTCTTAGCGAATTTCCAGTGTATAATACAGTATTAGTTATTGTCATCCTGCCTTAAATAAACCCCAAGATACTACAGAACTAAATTTGAACACATTAGGGACACCAACAGTCACATTTTAACAACATGTATAGGACAATTAAAGTCAATGAACCCTGAAAAGAAATTATTATGCAGTCATATACATATAAGCTAGAATTTGTCTATTCTGTTCAGAATAAACTGAATTAACAAAAGAAAATGAGCCTAATTCTAAAATCTGTATCACTGGTGCCTTATTGATTTGGGCTGTATCCTCCAAATCTGCTCATTTAGCCTAGAAAGTAAAGTCCTTCAGCTAGAAATTGTTAATAATTTATTTTCTGTAAATTTTACATTTTAAAAGAAGATTTTTGAGAAATACACATGATAAAGATATTTAACTACAAAGTGGTAGAGATTAACCTGCTGTCTGTCATTTTTGCTCTCTGACAAGGACATGTGGATCTGAGGTTCTTGCTGAAAGCTCAATTCTAACATGGTGATTTCTATAAATATGTGACTTCTTTTGCCACTAAGCACAACAAATGTGGTATTCTAGAGATAAGAATGAAGATCCACTGTCATCTATGCTTTAGAATGTTAGGAGTAAAATGCACTTTAACAGAGGTAATCCTCAAAGAGATGCCTTAGTATAGGAATGCCCAGCAGAATTTTCAAACCACACATACAATCTACAGAAAAAGCTTCCCAAAAAATCAAAAGACTCATGGAGAATTTTCCCGACAGACTTCAGTTTTTACAAGTTGATCTGAGACTGAATAACCTACTCCCAATACAGAGACAGTCCTCCTGCAAAGTCTTTGCCCTAAGCATTGGTTAGAATTTCATTATAGGCTAGTATATTTTTGGTTTTATTTTTATTTATTTTTGTTTTTAACATTTCACTCAAATTGTGTGTTTATCCATTCAAATGTCAAGTGCCCATTGGATGCCAGAATTGGGGGTACAAAATGAAGATGGTATGTGTCCTGAACTTCTTGAATCTCATGCAAAGGAACAAACACAAAAGGAGTCTCAATGGCATTAAATAAATGTAGGGTGATGTCAGGAAAAACATTCACCTCATTTTGAAAGAACTTCATCGAAAGGAAGGAACAGTGGTCAGGTAACAGAAATGACATTTATGAAGGCATAAGGAAGGAAAGAAAGGTACTTTGAAAGGTACTTTGAGGTTATAATAGAACAACTCAAAATGGGTAGGTGGGCGTAGAGTGATAGATAGGCAGAGGCCAGGGGATAGGAAGAGAGAAATCTTGGACAGATGTGAGAAACAAAAAGATCGGAGTTATATTTTTGGATAATACTCTGAGATAGTAATATAACAGATCCCCTGGAAAAGGGGTGGGGGATTCAAGTTTCCCTACCCCACCCAAAGAAGGATGAATTGAGAAGGGAGAGAGGAAACTCGAAAGGGGACTGGAGAAGGAAGGAAACAAGATGGAGAGCAAGAAGGAGACCTGAAGGAGACATGTTGAGCAGAGAGACATGTGAAGAAACTGCACTTGCTTCTTGGTCCTGGACTGGTTGGAACAGATGTGGGGGAGAGATCTGTGGGGAGGCTAACAATGGCAGCTTTTATCTTTATTTTGATTTTCCTTCCAAATTTGTCTGACTGTTCCTGACCCTTTTCTATGGGCCCCCATTGGAAGGTGTTTTAGACTCTTGACAGGCTTTCAGGCCTTGCTTTTGGCCAATCCTATTTGGTTGGACTTTTACCCATGAGGGGATACGTAACTCTGGGTGCTTGATTTAGAAATTATATTCTTTGTCTTTTCTGTATTGCACACTAATTTAATTAAATTTCCTTTCCATTAAAGGTCTTATATGTTTTGTCTTGATGCAGCAGATAGCAGAACTACTTGAAGCAGGCAGGTTTGGGCATCTTTTTTGTAAAAGGGACACTGCCTGTTTTAAATAAATGACTAACTCTTTTTCTCAGCAGTTGTTGTCCTTCAATACAGGACCACCAACCTGGGGAAGGTGAGGAAGGCTTTTCCTTAGAGACCACGTGGACAGAGTTTTTGAGAACCCCTGGGCATCATCTTTCAAATAAATGTATGTCATGTGGGTTCAAACTGCTGGCAGTAACCAATGTAGAGTCAAGACAAAGGGAGTAGTCTACAAGAACTGTACACTATCATGAGTCACATAGTTCAAGCATCAACAAGTATAAAGCAATGTCTTCTTTCTACTCTTGTCTTCTAATTGCCAAGTGTCTATCTCACCCCAAACAAGTAACAAACATCATTATAACTCCTCATTTACTTTGCAGGATTTTTCAGAATATATATATATTCAAGCCAGTGCAACTATAAATTATTCCCTCTTCTTTTTTTCCATGCCAACAATACATGATTTTGATCCACTTTTCTTAAAAATAAATCTTAGAGATTTTATTAGTCAGTTGGGGCTGCCTTAACAACAATCCTAAGATTGAATGGCTTAAGAAACAGAAATGTATTTTCCCACCATGTGGGGACTGGAAACCCAAGGCCAGGGTACCAGCATGGTTGGGTTCTGGTGAAGAGTTCTGATCTTGGTTTGCAGATAGCTGTCTTTTCTTTGTATCTTTATTTAGTAGGGAGACAGAAAGCTCTACAGTATCTTATATTAAGTAATCTCAATACAAGGCCTCCACCTTCATAACCTCATCTCAATTATAATATTTCCAAAGGTTACATTTTCAAAAATCATCACGTTGAAGGTTAGGTCTCCAACATGTGAATTTGGAGGTGGGGGGAGGGGCGACAAAAAAATTCCCTTCACAATAGAGATCTCTCCAGATAAACACATAAAGATCATCTTGTTTTTTTATAGATGTATAATATTGTTATACTCTATAAAATTTCTATTGCTTTTAAAATTCTTATATTTTTAAAAAAACTTAAAATTGCTATAAAAATCTATATATTGCTATTGCTACATCACCCATATTTAAAATTGAAATTGGGAAAACTGACACGGTCCTTAACCATTTTGTTGTTGTTGTTGTTGTTAATAGGTTCTGCAAAAACAAAGTACAAGTTACTGAATTCTAAAAATCAAAGGTAAAGTTTCTAATGAGGTTACACATAAGTTAGATTTATATTATGTTCTGATTATTGTTTGAAAGGTTTCAAAACTCAAGCGATAGTGTACATTCATTAGTCTACCATTAGATACTCAAAACAAGCTTCTAAATAAAATATGATTGAAAAAGTGTCCTAAAAAGAAAGTACTGACTGAATTTGATGATGCAAATTATATTAATAAACACATACAGCTATGACATAATTTTTGTCTCATCAGTGTTTATAAGCAATAGCCAGTTTACACTTGACTGTTACTACTTATGTTATGCAGGCCATTCTAAAAATATTTGTGTTTATTTAGGTTTTGAGAATGGTATTTGTATAAAGAATATTTAGCAAATTCTATCAATAAATTCAAATGGTTATTCAATTCAGAAAAGGGAAAGAAACAAGAATGGGAAAGAATAAAAATGTATGGCCACAAAAATACTTGTGGACAAACTCACTGAAAGCAAAATAATAGACTGTGTGCTATTCTAGCCACATGAACTCTCTCTCTCTGAAGGAAGAAAAGGCAGAAGGGAAATGAAAAACACAGTGGAGAAAGATAACTGAAAATGCAAAGAGAAGATGAAAGAATGGACAACATTAGTTTCCTAAGGAGATGAAAGAGGTAAGAATTTACTGCTGGAAAAGAACAGGTTATTTGAGGTAAAAATAGTTTAGAAAGATAGATGACTAAAAACCTGAATATAATCAAGGTAACCTTGTGTTGAGAGAGAGAGCCCAACTGACAGGAGAAATATGAAACTGGTGAGGGAAATGATTATGTTGGCATGAAAAAGTCAAAACACTGGATCACCCAGTCACAAGCTCCCAGATTTCTACAAGTGAATAGACATCCAAGTCCTGGAGCCAAGAGCAAACAGTTCATGTCTTAAATAACCTTAGCAAAGACTTTAAGAGAAGGTCATTAACTGTACAATTCAAGTTAAGTCTGCTTTGAGCTCCCACCTCTAACCCACTCCACAAGAAGGAAAAGCATTGAGCAAACTTCAAATAGTGTATTCATTCCCAAGAGGGAAGACATCCTGCAGTTTTCAAACAGCAGGGATAGCACTTTGTGTTCTGGCCTCCCATCTCTCTCTTTAGAAAGTTTTGCTCTTCCTAAGATAATAAACACCAAGTATTTGTAACTTTCTTTATCAAAAGGTGAAGGCAGAAAGAGCACAAGGGGTTGAGGTGATAGTGCACTGGCGAAATGGTTGTGGGAATTCCATGCGAACTACAATTGATATCAAATATATATAAATAAAAAGAAGCACACGAGAAGTATACAAAAAAGGTAAACATGTCTGAAGAAAAAGTCAGACATTTTAAGAAATAAATATAAGTTTCTGACTATATTGGGAGACAAAAACATGATTAGTTCCCTTCTTGACTGAAAAGTTCACATGACATGTTGACTTGTCATGGTATCTTAGCTAGCAATCTTGATGTTCTAGTCTTTTGGCTGTTTGAACCATTAAAATATTAATTTCTCTATTGCATCCTATAGAAGACAAAGGTTGCTATCTTTGCTTGCCCTATACATCTCCCTCCACAGGAGAAATAAATCTAATGAATAAGGATGGACATGTATTCTTGAATAGTCCAATCATATTTCCCATCTTCCTGGCTGGTTAATTGTTCTGGGGAGGGGTATGTAACCTAAGTTGATCCATCCATTTTGTATAAGTTTAGCTGAAAGAGGGATATAATCAAATCTCTATGTTGAGTGACATTTTTGTAGTAAGACCCTAATGTGCTTCAATCTACAGCACGATTTCAGACAACTTCCAGAAAACCACATTATAAACTATTTCATGTTGATTTTCTTCATTAGACAGTAAAAGATTTGGGCACAGAAATTATCTCTTGTTCATCTTTTCCCTCTAGAATCTACTATAGGTAAACTTTGGCATAGACAGCAGTGAGACTTTTGTTGAGCCTAGGAACTTTAATCTTCCTGGGCCTCTTCCTCCATTAAAATATTTTAAAAACTGCATTTATAGAGATAAATATCATTTATAGAGATATATAAATTGACATTATATATTTAAACATTTTCTTTAGTTTAAAATTTATTTTTACCCTTCTTATTTTAAAACAAATTAAAACATTGTCCTAGATTCCTAAAAAATATTGTGGTTGTGGGTTCCAGGCATATTGCTTATCTTCTCTGTGGATAAGTTAGTTCTGTTTTTAACACAAATTTGTTGGTTGAATGAAATGAATAAATAATTTAAAATTAACGTTTCTTTGGTGGTAGTGATTCTTAGAGCTTCTATTTTGGAGTAACTTTCAGTTCAAAATGTTTTTCAAAAACAACTAATTAATAAAATCATCACAAAGTACATTTAATCTGAAGCCAGCTATTGAAGTACACCACTGTAAACAAAATTAAAACCCAAGAGACGTGTAGGAGCCTGTCAATGTGGCAAAGTAAATATTTTAAAATAATATCAGCAATTGCTGTAATTTTGAACAAATACAGCACACCTATTAAATAGGGAGATTTAAATATTTTCTTTTTAAATGCTGACATTCCAAGAAAGTCAGTTCATTGGTGGGTTACTTGAAGTGGCATAGTTACTGACTATAATTTCGTTAAACGTGTGTACAGAACACTAGACTTGTTGCCTTTCACAGCCTTGCTTTTAGAACTCAGCATTTCATCACTGTTGTTTCAAGAGACATCTCTTTTAAATGGAAAATTGATTGATGAAAACTCAGGCATGAATAAATACTAATGTGCATAATAAATTAAAATGTTGTCATTTTATAAGAAAGGTTTATTGGCTAATAAACCTTTATGTGCTATTTCTTCTAGTTATTCAAAATCTAGTGTTTAATTTACAGAGTGAAATGGGAAATCAATTATTCAGCTCATCGTATGGTAAAACTGATTTACAAAGGTATGTTTTGGGAAGCAACCAGACTGAATTAAACCAGACTGACTTATTCACTGACTTAAAATGTAGAGCAGTTTCTCCCCCCTTTAAAATGCACTGAACAATGTTCAAAGTATGAAGAAGCATTTGTATTGTCTGGACAGAGTGGTGTGCAAATTAATATCTGGATAATAATTCAGATTCACCCTTCCAGAAAGGATATCATACATACAAAGTAGTTCTATTATTTATGGGGTGGACATTTACCAGAACAGCTCTTAAAGGCTACATAATAAAAGTACATTAAAACTGCCTAAATTAATTAACCCCAGATACTGAAATGGATTCACTTAATGGATTCTGCTTTCCCAGAGAGAACCTTGTTTTAATAATAAAAAGAAAACAAAAAAAATTAGTTTTTCTACCTCTTTTTCATAACATCTATCTACTGAGCAAGAGCAGGACAGGGATAGGGACAGTCCACACCACCCCCAAACCAGCAGGAGGGGAAGGTCATCTAGTGATCAGACACTCTTGCTTCTCCTCTCCTAGGGCAAATGGCCTGCCTCAGCAGCTGTCACATCCTGCTGCCCTTCGAAACAGGAAACCAGTCTAGAATTTCAAGCTTATCTCCTGCATTGTATTACCAAACTGGCAGTCTTGCCAGATCCTTGCAAATGTCTGCTATATATGAAGATAATGAAGATTTTGAGGGGCTAGAAAACAGGAGGGCATTCATGTTTGGGAGGGACAAAAATTAGTTCAGTTATCTGTCATCTATTGAACAGTTTTGGAAATGAAGTAAACACTGAGGAGAGAGAGGACACACAGGGTCACTTGGTCCATTTCATGCCAGTACAGAATCACATCCCTGAGGATGGTTCGATCAATAACAGGTTTTGGTAATGAGGCTGCTAGTTATCTGAGGGCATATAATGAGGCACTTCAAAGATTTAGTTTGTGGACTCACTAATCAGTTACTCAACCTACTTTTCGGTCAAACAAACCCTTTGCTTTCCTACATTTCCTGTGATATGTCCTGCTTTGGCTATCTTATTGCTCATTAGCAGTTCCAGCAGAGGGCAGGCAGGGGAAAGGAGAGGAGACATTTCAGCAGATGATCTTAAGTCTTCTGAACATGTTAAGGTAAATTTTCTGGATTACCAACAACCACAAAGGTCTTTCTGTCCAAATATTTTTTTCTGTTTGTCTGTTTATATAAGGTGTTACTCTTTTATAATTTTCAGAGTCTCCTTTCAAAGAATTTACAGTCTGGTTTGGAAAGAGAAAATGAAGACACACAAAATAGTGCCCAAAAATCATCCCAAGCTATCCCAAGTAAGACATGGGATTCAAGAGAGGAAAGAGAGGTTTTTGTAGTTGATGATAGCATTTATAGATTAAAAGTATAAACTAATATAAATAGCTAGTGCAGAGAAGTGGGAATCAATGTTTGTGCAAACATAATTGCTAAAAATTTTCTGTATAGGCTTGGGTGACAGCCTCATAAAAAGGACTTACAGGTACCCTGTTACAATTTGGGGTTTATGTAGAACAGATTCTATCAAATCTCAGTCTGTGTCCTTTGCAATGATCAGCCAGAGTGAAGGACTGGGAAATCTAAGATCTGTTGGTATTCCAGGGGGGATAATATTCAGTATCTTTCCACATTATTCATTAAGGTCTCTGTGCTTGTGACAATGTCTTGACTAACTCACTATGGGGAGGTCTTCATCAGATAAACAGGGCTGCAAAATTCATAGCCAAGGAATGCAGGCTGGAGAGGCGCTCCCAGCCACAGCTGCTACCTGAACACACAGGACTGGCTGGGAACCAAGGAGGCATGCTGAAACCAGGAGCCTCAGCGACAAACAGCTAGGTTACAGCTTCTTAATCCTGAGATAGAAAGTAATTGCGTCTGACTTGAAGCAGAAAGGAACAAACAAGATCAGCCTTGTGTGTGTGTATCTAATACACACATCATATATAATATAATGCATGTTATATTGTATGTGCATGTTATATGTTGTATACACACACAATTTTATTTATATGTGCGTATATATGTGTGTGTATACACACACACACACACACATTTCCCCCCCAAAACAACTATGCTGAGACCAGATTCTGAAATCTGCTTGATACTTGAAAATGTGAGGAAATGGTTGTTTTCTGTCAATACTATTTAAATCCACCCAGGAGTGCTGATATGTAAGAACACTTGAATGCAAATACATTTTGATTAAAATAATTAAATCAAATGTGTTTACTTTTAGCTATAAGGGATGACAACTAAAATTTAACCTACCTGGGTCTCCCTGGTGGCGCAGTGGGTTAAGCAACGCACTATGAAGCAAACCACAGCCACTGTAGCATGAGTTCGATCCCTGCTGCTGGTCAGGCCAGGGAGGGGACCCACATGGTGTGGCAGACCTCTCCTGCTGTGCCCGCTGCTCCCCTCAGCAGTGTACTTCAGTTGATCTGCCTGTTCTGCTCCCCGTTCTCTGTGGTGAATCCTCTCACCCCACCCCCCACACCTCTGCCCTGTACCCCAGTGCTTGTATGCATAAATAAATAAATCTTAAAAAAATAAATAAAATAAAAAATAAATAAAATTTAACCTACCTGAATATAATTTTAGAAAATCAGTTTTCAGAACAGTTGCTGGTTTTTAAAAAGCACTTCCTAAGCAGAGTCTTTTTCTATATAGATGAAACATGCAAATGGAGAAAAATGGAAGAAGGGAGAGGAAGATAGCATTTCAATACTCCTAATATATTCCTATGATGGAATTGTCTCTTAAGTAGAAAAAAATAATTACTAAAATTCATAAAGGAACAGCAACAAGTTTACATTATTGTTAGAAGGATCAAAAGATGATTTTAGCCCAGAGTGAGTAAGTACTATCTGTGTTGTTACTTGCTTACCTCTTGAGGGTTACAGAATGGCAAATGTCAGATGTTCTGTAAATAGAACCTCCAATTCCTTGAGAGCAAGGACAAAGAGTGAAAACAGAACAAGAAAGAACAACCACATCTTGCCTTTCATGTTTCAAGTTTTAAATTAGCTGTGTTCATTTAAAATATATGTGGCAGACACATAATAATATAGGGTAAATAATCTTGTCTCCTGGAGTCATATAAAATTGTCTAACCAAGTAACATTTTCACATGGTTCAGCCTAGTATCCTAAGCCCTCACAGAACACCATCAGCCAACAATAACCAATAAGAAATAAAACCCAGTTTATCTTCCTGCCATCATTCTATACAAATACTAATATTATAAAACTAATATGATACGTGCTATCCTGTGAGGTACTAACATTGCAGACATTCCTCATAGTAGAATCAAGGACATTTACAGACAGTGCTCACAGCTCATGTTTCTGCTACATTAATTTAAAGCAGAAAAAGAAATATTAGAAGTTCTTGGATATCACCAGGTTTTTTTTTTGTTTTACCTAACGAACTATATCATGAAACAGGTAATTGTGACCATTTTCCTGTGTGCTCAGGCTGGTGGATGATTGGAAGGATAACCAGAAACTCAGTAACTTACTAGAGTAACCACAGACCTGAGGGCTTTTTATCAATGCTACAATTCAAATTCAGGAATACAGAGTTTTTACTTTACCAGTTTTCTACTATATCAGTATTTTCTTTTTTATACACTGAGGTTTCTGGTTTTCTGGAATACAGATTATGACAGAAGTGGGACAGATGGTAATTATCTACTTGCGTTACCATATATCTCACCTACCACATTAAATTGCAATATGTTTTAGTATGATAATTTTATACCACCATGAATTATGTGGCTTCAAAAGAAGGGAATAAAATATTTTTTATATGTTCCTATTATTGTCCTATTATTTTGTGGCTGTACTATTTCCACATTGTCAGATATAAAGCCATTATACATGAATAGTCCTACCATATGATAGATAGTCTTGCCCTTATGATCTTTATTTAATCTTAGTTCTGAAATTCATTGTAAATTTGATGCTTTTTTAAATCATTTTCCAAGTTAATATTTGCTTAATCATTATGATTGTCTGAAGGTTTTTATCTTTTGTTTTGTTTTGTGGAGTTCTAGTGGGCTTTTGTTGAAGTACATGAACAAAAATCAAGATTTTACCAACCATCTTTCCAAGTCTTATAAACTCAGCAGAGACTCTGGCACATGTATGTGTGCATACAACATATCACCACCCCAGTAAAAACAGCCTTATTGGTACATTTGCCAATTAACAGAAAGCCAATTTTCCCTTTCCCCAAATGTTTTAAAAAATTTGAGTGCCCACTGCTCACTTCTCAGAGGAACTGTTCCCTTGTAGCTAGAGAAATTGGAATTCTTCCCATTTGTACTGAACAAAATATAAATATTTTCAAGTTTATTGTTGTTTTAAAAAAGAGAATAGTAAATTTGTTTTTTATAGATACCACTCACCCACAATGTGAATATAATATATGTGAGTGAGTGGTATTAAGAAAAATATATTATATACACATTCCATTCATGTGTTCACTTCACATATATTTAGCCATGCACTCATTGATGGACACTTAGGTTGTTTTTGTCTGTGGCTATTGTGAACAATGCTGCAGTGAACATGAGGTGCTGATATCTTTTTGGCATAGTGAGTGCATTGCCTCATGAGGGCTTATTTTAATGAAAGATGTCATACAGCCTGTGAAGTAAGAAACTCAACCACGAACAACACAAAGAATGCAAAGAATGCTTACAACTGATGACTCAGGCTCCCTATTGGTATATGACATGCAACCAGTGACCCCCAAAGTCACATTATTTCCAAAGACGAAAACTATGGTGCTGAGTAACATATTGAAGGTTCAGAGGGGGGGAAAAGCTGTGATTTTTATATAACATTGCACTCTACCATTCTATGTCTAAAAAAGGGTACTGCATGTTAGTAGGGTTCCATTTCCAGTATAGAGAAGCTATAGACAAGGCTCTGCTCTTAAAATAGATGAGAATATACAAGGAAAATACAGATTTAAAGAATAATCTAAATTTGAGACACAGGATAATTGCCAACATTTAGATGATTAGGAAATATGTGGTATATTGTTAACTGAAATATTAACATAAATGTCATTGCAGATTTAAGGCAAGTTCAGTGTTCTATGTTAGAAGAATTAAGGTTAGAAAAATATAAAGTTGCATGTCAAATATTATTTTAAAAAACATCAAAGTCATATTTTCTTCAGATACCCTTATTCCTATACCAGACGACCTTGAGAGGAAGAAAAGGTCTCTTTGCCCAAAGATTTCAAGTAAAATACATGCATTTTGCTTTCTGGAATTGGAACTAGAATTAGAATGATTCAAATATAAATTTTCAGCATCTTTCTGGTGAACTAATCCCCAAATGTCTTGCAATTGATCTCTTAAAAAGCACATGTCTTTTCAAATTATATTTCTTTAAAAAATGAAAATTTAGTGAGACTTTCAAATACAGACCTGAAGGGATTTTATTCTCCTCTTCCCCTTGCTGGTATTTGCCCTCTTCTCTAAGCATCCTTGCATCCTTAAGCTGTCTTCTTTTTTTGGGTGAAATCTGAAGAGATTCTGAGGGGTAGCCATGGGGACAGCAGTGGTGATTTCTCTGAAGGATTCTTCAACCCAACCAGTAGGCAGGGGTTGCAAAGGACTTTACATACTACATTTGGAAAATAGCAAGCAGAGAATAAACTTAGGAATTTTCTAAGATTGCTCCACTATTGGTTTTATTTTTTAAAAGATAATTTGTTATTTACAACAGAAATAGAATCAATATATGACATGCATTTAACATATGTAGCAGTATGACATATGACAGCAATACAGCAAAGGAAAAGTTGGGAAAACAGGAAGTTGACTTCTGCAAGTTTTTTTATACAACCTGTGTAGTGATAAAACATGAAATCATAGATTCTGCTAAGATTAAGGATGTATGCTGCAATCCCTATGTCAACCTTTAAAAATTAATACAGAAGTATGACTTTTAAGCCAAAAGAGGACTGGGATGGAAGAGACAGTCCCTGATTTATGTTGGTTTGCTTGACTATTTTTTACCTGTACAGAGGTGTGAAAACAGTGTCCCTTTAGGAGAAATTATGTTCTGCATTTTGAATTATGTTATTTTCCCAAGCTGGTGATATGTGCCACTGTTCTCTCTCACCATGCTGGGTGGCAGCAAGTCACAGTTCTCAGCCAGTCATGTGATCACAAGGATAAACAACATACTCTACAAATTGTTTTTCACTTTAGAACAAAAATTGATAAATTACATGATATTACATACTTCATTACAAAATGGCCTTTGTGTTAGATGATTTTGCCCAACTATGTTCAGGTAAGTGTTATAAACAGGCTTAAGGTAGGGTAGGTTAATTTACAATGTTCAGAAAATTAGGTATATTAAATGTATTTTCTGCTTAAAATGGAATTTTGGGGATGTAACCCATCTTAAGTCAAGGGAGATCTGTACTTTAAATTTTTCAACAAATCCAAAAGCAGAAGGGAGAAACAAAAATATGAGGTGGGAGAAAACAAGTAGCAAGTAGAAATTTCCTTCAACATTCTCATAGTATATGTCTATTGCAAATTCTTTTAGTATTTTTTTTTAATTTGGCTATTTTTTCTTCTCTCTCTTGAGGATTCTTTTTTATTAAATTTCATATCTCAGTAAACAAGCGTTATTATTTTTTTTCTTCAGCCATTTTTCTTCAATTTTTTTCTTCCCCAGTCACTCTCGCCTCCTGGGATCCAGTTTCAGAGATGTTAGACCAACTTATTTTATTCCACAAGCCAATGAAATTTGTTTCTTTTTTCAGGTTTTTTTTTATCTGTGTTTCAGTTTGGATAGTTTATCTTGCCTGTCTTCCAATTCACTTTTTTTTTCCTTCTGTAGAATCCAATTGCTATTAAACCCATGTAATGATTTTTTTTTTAATTTCAGGTCCTTTTATTTTTCAGTTCTAGGAGTTAATTTTCTTTCAGAGTTTATATTTCTCTAATGAAATTTTCACTCTATTTACTCAAGTCCACATTTTCTTTCAAATACTTATAAATGTGTTTACGGGAATGTTTGTTACAGTCCTTTCTTGTGAATTCTGACATCTATGGCTATGTTTTACCCTTGAAAATGATACTGAAAGATACATAAAATCCAAACAACAGCAAAATGAAAACCTCCGGCTGAGATTACACATGCTCAGCTCCTGAGATTTCAGGTCTCTCAATCTCTTCCTGTCACCTGGCAAAGTGTGAAGGGTCAAATATCCTCCTTACTGCCACTTACTTGTCACTGCAACTGTTGCCTCCTTTTTAAGTCCCTGATGGCTTGAGCCTGGAGGGAGCTGTCTCACATGTCAGTGCCTCCCTGAATATTGGTCTGGTGCACCACCATTGCTACCACCACTGCCACCACCACCCCTCCTGCCACCACTACCACCATCACCACTGCCACCACCACCACTGCCACCACCACCACTGCTGCCACCACTACCACCACACCACTGCCACCACCACCACTGCTGCCACCACTACCACCATCACCACTGCCACCACCACCCCTGCTGCCACCACTACCACCATCACCACTGCCACCACCACCACTGCTGCCACCACTACCACCATCACCACTGCCACCACCACCACTGCCACCACCACCACTGCTGCCACCACTACCACCACACCACTGCCACCACCACCACTGCTGCCACCACTACCACCATCACCACTGCCACCACCACCCCTGCTGCCACCACTACCACCATCACCACTGCCACCACCACCCCTGCTGCCACCACTACCACCATCACCACTGCCACCACCACCCCTGCTGCCACCATCACCACTGCCACCACCACCACTGCTGCCACCACCACCACTCCTGCCACCACCACTGCCAAAGCTGCCTTTCTTCATCCTTTCTTCATGCTCAGTCACTGGTGCAGCTCAGCTGGCCAAGGCAGCTGCTTGCCACCACCCAGGCTAGCCCTCTCTTGCTGCTTTTCCTCTGGGTGTTCCAAAGGATGGCTCTTCCTCTCCTGCTTCCTACTGCCTCTATCTGCAGAGGTTATGTGAATCCCTGAGGGCTCAAGCTGCCAGAACACTCAGTGACTCGTCTGCCCTTGTCCTCTTGGGATCACTCTGTTCCTCATCCAGCCAGATTTTCTCTCTGCCCTCAGCTACTGGTCAGAGGATTGATTTCCCCCTGGTGGTAGCTCTCATTGAACAAGACTCATGAAAATGAGAAGTATTTGCTAAGAACTTTTTATGTATATAGAATCCTGTCAAGAAATATAGAACTTGACAAATAACAATTTAGTCATCTAAAACCAAATACTGTTTGATTTTTTAAAAAATGTTGAAATTATTGGGCTCTTATAGATGTTCTTTATATGTAAATGTCATCAATTTGAGAAAACATATTTTGAGCACATGAAATGTACCAGGTTTTGGCCCAAGTGCTAGGAAACCAGATAGACAAGATGCACTTATGGAGCTTCCAGTAGGCAAATATGCTGCTACCAGTTACTGAGAAGTACAATATAGGAAAATGGTTAGTGATCAGAAGAAAAGAAAACAAGACACTGGGGGTAGAAACTAATGAAGGAAGATCAATTAGGAAAGTGAAGGAATGTCTATGAGAAGGTAACATCTGGGCTGAATAATGTGAAGATCTAGGGAAAGGACACGTAAGAGGAATAGTGAAATCACCAGAAGTTACAAGAATGATTCAGGAAGTGAATAACAAGAGATGAGGTTGGACATACAGACCAGCCCAGATTAGGTTGGGTTTACAAAATTATGGTAAAGAGTTTACATAAAAATACATTGAAATGTTTCAAATGAGAATGATGTTTTGTGAGTACTTGAATCTCTACTTGGCAACCTTGTAGAGATTGGATTGCAGGGGAGCAAGACTGTAAGACCTCAAAATCCTTTAGGAACTGTTGTTACCTATCTACCCTGAGAATAATGGTTTTATAATTCTGTTAGATAATGCCCTCTGTTGATAAACCACTATACAGAATGCCACAGCTACAGAAGTAAGTGACAAGGTCGTTGGCCTCAAAAGACCTTTCTATTAATTTGATGAAGGTGACAGATAAAATTAAAAAGAACTAAGTGTAATATGTTGTTAAGACAATAAAATTTTGGCAAAGCTTGGCAGACTCTCAATAATTGTCTTTGGCTGGAAAAGTCTCCTGGGTTACCTGACCCTGAATCACCACACTATTACAGCAGAACCAGAGAAACATTATCCAGATCTTGAAGCAAATTATATGCAAATATAAACATAAATATCATTACTTGCTACATACCCACATTGTTCCAGGAACTGTGCTAATGTCCTATATAAATTATTTAATTCCCCAGCACAACCCTGTGATAATGATCTCTGTTTTCTAGGTAAAAAATGATGACTATTAGACATAACTTGCCTCATGTTGTACACAGCTGACTTAGAGTCAGCCTAACACCCTGATCAGTCTTTATATGTGTATATGTGTGTGTGTTGAAAGAAACTTGTAGAAATCATACTTCCCACCTAAATATTCACACTCAAATACACATCTAAAAATAAAAATTTTCTTAGATACAATCACAATTGCCATTATCACATTTAAGAAAATCAATATTAGTTCCTTACTATCATATATCGTATCAGTTAATATACAGATCATGTTCAAATTTTTCCTAATTATCACTAAACTACATCTTTCCTTATTTATCAAGCCAAGACTCAATCAAGAGTCACATTTGTATTCAGTTGTTTTGTATCGTTAGTTTCTTTGAACAGTTCTCCCTATTCTTTCTCCCCTGATAATTATGACTTTGGGAAAAATGCAAAAAAGTTGTTTTGTAGAGTATCTCATATTTGGGATTCATTTATAAGTTATTTTGTAGTTTGATTGTTCTTTACTACAGTGATTCTTATCACTACATATTTGGAGTTGGGTCTAAAAGCCTAATTGAATTAGATTCAGGTTAAACTTTTGGCAAGAATAGGTCACAAGTAATGGTATAAATTTCATCTGCATTATATCAGGATTATTGAAATAATCCAATATTGAATTAGGGCCCACTGATAGAACTTTGTTTTACCTCTTTGAAGGTCCTCTTTTCAAATATTGTTGGGGGAACAGTATGTCCTGAATGAACCCCACCCACAGATTGTTTTTCGAAATTCACCCCCACTTTCATGTCAAAGAGATCCCAGGCACAGAGAATTACAAATCCCATCATGCCATGAATCTGCTATGACTCTTGATTTCCTCAAGGGGAGATTGCTGGAAAGGAAGGGTGGAGTTTGGTTGGTACAAAACCAAACACATGTGGGCCTTCATTCTCTTCATTTTGCCTTTAGCATGCATCTGGGGGTCCCAGCTCAGACAGCATTACTGGTAGGATGCATTGCTCAGTAAATTTGTGTGTGTGTGTGTGCATGTGTGTGTGTTCTCCCTCTTCTCGTTTTGTTGTGGGGAAAGGATGTCCTGAACAAACTCCACAAATAGGTTTTATGAACCCCACCCCCTCCTCAAACTAAAGTGATCCAAGACACTAAGGACTACAAATCCCATAATGTCAAAGGGCGGATTGCTGGGAACTGAGGGTGGAGTTAAGCAGCCAGGGTTGTTATATAACCTGGCAAGTGCCTTTTGGAGGCCCTTGGTTTCACCAGCTTTCAGCATGCTATTGTGTGTCCAGCTCAGTGGAACTGGTAGGATGCAGTCACCAATTCATTTTTCTCGGTTTCTCCCTAAGCTATTCATTTCTTCACTCCCCCCCCCTTTTTTTGGTATGTAAACCCTTTATTACTGTTTTTATGTGTACCTGCAGTTGAGTCTCAATATAAGACCCTTTTAAGTGTGAGGGTGAGGACCGACAGTCAGGCCAACCCATTTCACATTGGGGTTGTCCTGCATCAAATTCTCCTGTGAATAATTTTTTTTAAAAAATTAACCTTTCCCTGTGTGTTTGTCTTTAAGTCTTGTCCTAGTTCTCAAGCACACAGGTGACGAGTCAAACGCAGGTCACCCTGTTTCCCCTTGGGGTTGTCCTGTAATACTACATTCTGAGAAACTGAGGGTGAAGACTTCAACATATGTTTTTTGGGGCAGGGCATACGTCGTCAGTCCATAATAAATGAGATAGAAATGAACTATGTGGTAGCGTGAAGTCACATGCTTAAGAAAGTCAATAAGTCTTCTCTATGACTGGGTCTCATTTCTGTCTGAACAGAGATAGTTTAGAGGCATTATTACTCCACAAAGTCTTGAGCAAGTTTGAGATGATGATTAAATGATGAGCCACATTTTCAGTACATTTCTATGGTCAATGATGAACATACACTGAGAAAATTAAAGACAGAAGAATATATCCATCCTGTTTCTGCTGAGATTTTCTAGGCTTTGAAATTGAGTCATTATGCTTAGCTTGCTTTCTGCCAGGGGATGGCATTTAATCATTTCTTTTTTCTTCTTTTTCAGGACAACTGAAAAAAGTGCCAACTTGACTCATCCAATACCAACCTTAACTGTCACAAGCGATATGGGAGCGGCAGGTATAGGAAAAATCAAAGAGGAAATCAAGCTTTTTTAAAGGGTGTTATGAGATTGGCACTTATACAGATGGGAAAAACAAAGGCCAAGGGTGGGGCCTTTAAAACAGACTTGCCCGGGGACTTGCTTAGCTAGTTAAGGACACAGCTAGAACTCTTCTTTTGACTCTTCTCCCAGTGTTCTCTGTACTTCACCACATGTAAGCAGATCTGTGTTCAATTTTTTTCTGCGTAAAAATGTTCTTGGAAGTATTGCTTATGAATGATCTGAAATGCCAAGGAACATGATGGTATAGTGGCTAAGAGTACAGGCGAGTCAAACAAGCCTGCATTTGAATCTCAAGCTGCTGTTTATCATTTCCTACTAGATAGCTGCAAGCAAGAAAGCCTTGATTTCCTCAGTGGTGGAATGGGAATAATATTAGCATTGCCTCAAAGAATGGCCTAGAGGGCTTTACAACATTAAAAAAACAGTGTCAAGCATATGGCAAATGTTTCTCCCATCTATAAACGATAAATAGAGGGTGCTATTATTTAATATTCTAAAATTTATCAAAACTCAAATTTTCCTCTCTGGTTTTCTAGGGAAAATAAAAACAAACAAACAAATGTCATTAGTTAGACATTTTTCCATTTCACAACTAAAAGAATGTTTATTACAATAATCCCAGAATCTGGCATTTGAGCACAAGGCCAATAAACAAGCACAGTAATTGAGTCAAAACCTTTCACAACTGGAAAGATGAAAAAAATCACAGCCTCAGGAGAAAATCAAAATCTCTAAAGTACTAGAGTAAGAGAAAAGGAAGTTTCTGAACAAAAGAGAATGGGAAAATAAAGGGAGGATTCCATCAGATTTATAGGCTCAACAAAAGCATTGGTGGAAGTCAAGAGTGAAAGAAACCACTTTCCAGATACAGGAGGCAGTTAAAAAAGCAAAGGTTATTTCTAGCAAGAAAGACTCCTTATCTTTCAGAGTCTGAGATCCCTTAAAGTGAAGAATTTTATTCTGAGGTTGCAACAGGGTGGTCCCAGGAAAAGGGGAAGTTCCAAAATCCTGGTTCCGCCCTAAGTGGGTGGAGCTGAGGAGAAAAAAAAAATCTCTGCAAAAAAAAGAGAAGAGGAAAGGAAGATGGAGAACAGCAAAGAGACATGGAGGAGGCACGTAAAGCAGAGGGACATGTGAAGAAACTATGCTTGCTTTTTGGTCTTGGACTGGTTGGAACAAATGTGGGTGAGAGACCCGTGGGGAGGTTAGCAATGGCAGCTTTCATCTTAATTTTAATTTTGCTCTTTTCCTCCCAAATTTATCTAACTCTTTCTGACCCTTTTCTATGGGTCTCTACTGAAAGGTCCTTTAAATGTGTGCCAGGTTTTTGGGCCTTGCTTTGGGCCAATCCTATTTGGCTAAACTTTTACCCTAAAGGAGATGGGTAACTTTAAATGCTTAACTTAATAACTATATTCTTTATTCTTTCTTTATTGTACCCTAGTTGTATTAAAGTTCCTTTCCATTAAAAGTTTTATATGTTTATCTTAATGCGGTGGATGGCAAAACCCATTCAAAAAGGGCAGGCTTAAAAGTTCTAAGTGCTCCTCTCCCTGCCCTGTAACAAGGTGAGGAATTGGCCATTATATTTTGATGGCGCTTGGTATGGTGACTCCACAAAATGCCAGAACCCATGCTGATTGCTGTGTTAATTTTAATCAGTGATTTCTTCCAAAGGTTGGGTTCCAGTGTCCTGCTGGGAAGTCTATCATTCAAAATTAGTGAAAGACTTATAGTATTTTATAGTATCTAATTGTGCATATGAGAAATTCTACCCTAGTTGAAGTAACAGCATTTTAGAATGGATGTGTAGCACAAGAGCTACTTACTGAAAAAGCGATTTATTTTTGTCCATCTGTAACAGGGTGGTCCCCAGGAAAGGGGGAAGTTCCAGAATCCTGGTTCTGCCCTAAGTGGGTGGAGCTGAGCAGGGAAAGAAAATTCTGCAGAGAGAAGGACAAAAGGGAGGAAGAAGGAAGCAAAATAAAGAGCAGCAAGGAGACATGGAAGAGGCGTGTGGAGCACAGGGACATGTAAAGAAACTGCACTTGTTTTTGGTCTTAGACTGGTTGGAACAGATGTGGGTGAGAAACCTGTGGGAAGGTTAATAATGGCAGCTTTCACCTTAATTTTAATTTTGCTCTTTTCCTCCTGGATTTGTCACTCTTTCTAACCCTTTTCTATGGGTGTCTACTAAAAGGTCCTTTAAATGTATGGCAGGCTTTTGGGGCTTACTTTGGGCCAATCCTATTTAGCTGGACTTTTACCCTCAAAGAGATAGGTAGCTTTAAATGCTTAACTTATAGTAACTATATTCTTTGTCCTTTCTATATTGTATCCTAATTGTATTAAAGTTCCTTTCCATTAAAGGTCTTATATATTTGTCTTAATGCGGCAGATAGTAAAACCCATTCAGAGAGGGCAGGTTTAGGGGTTCTAGGGTGCCCTTCTCCCTGCCCTGTAACAAGCCTTTATTGCTTCAAGGTCAAAATGTAAGACATAGAAGTGAAAACACACACACAAAAAGTTTATTTGCAAAGCACATCCAGAAGACAGAGCCAAAAGGACTCTTGTGAAATTGCAGTTTCTTTAGTTAAAATAAAGGAGAAAGGCATTTTCAGTCATGTGTCCCTTCAGTTCTGTTTGCTGAAATGGTCATCTTTGAGCCGCATCTCTCCATACTGTTGGGTTAGTCTTTCCCTATGGATTTAAGTTCTAGTTTAAGAGCTGCCTGGAAATATAGTGCAAGGCAACTGGGCAGTATTCATAAAAATGTTAATGTGATTATTCTTTGACCCAATAAACTCACTTTTAGGAAACTTACCTATAGAAATCCTAACTAAAGCATTAAAGATGAGGAAATTTAGTGTCCTGATGTCTGAAATACTGTAAATTGCAAGCAATCTAAATGCTCATCAATATGGACGGATTAAATAAATCTAGATTTAATGGTTGATGGAGGATAAAGTAGGAAAAGTTGAAAAGGAGGCACCACAAGACCAGGAACATGGTTCAGACAATGCCCAGAGCTGGAGGTAGGAGTAGAAGTTATTACCATAATCTATAGAAGTGAAAAATCCTTAAGCACTAACTACTGTAGCTAGTATCAGATTGCTATAGAAAGTATCAGGAGGCATAGACTAGAGGTGGGGGAATGGAGGTTGAGGGCCATTGGAGAGAATTTCTTGTCCTTTTCAAATTCTACATAATTATTCAAAATTAACAAAAGTTAACAATTCCACAAGGGAATGAACCCCTCCCAAAGAGAAGACTATAGCAATGCAACTTAACCCTTCTGTCCACCTGTAACTATGCAGCTGTTTCTCTGCCAATCTTTTCCTTTTGTAGAACAGAAGCAGCAGCCCTTCCTGTGCACCTGTGACCTTGTCAGTGCTTCTCTTCACCAACCTTTTTCCTTTGCAAAGCAGCCAAAGCAGCTCTCCTCCCAAGACTGCCTGCCTGTGACCAGGTAGACTTCCCTTTTAGCAAACCTGTCTGTAGGGTAAATGGAAAAGTTATTAGGCTTTTCTGCCCTCCTGCCATAGGTGTGATGATGGACACCTGAGGTCCTGTGCGCATGCCTAAGTGCACATGCTCAAATGGGTGCACCGGGGTTGAGACACGGGCTATATAAGGACAGCATTGTGAGGATGCCAGAGAAGAGAGACCAGAGAGAAGAAACGGATAGAGGGAAAGAGAGCAGAGGCTAGAGAGCCCAGAGAGTGAAGATGCACCAGGGGCTAGGAGGCCTGCCAGCCTCCTAGTCCCCTGACCCCCCTGTCTGCCATGTACCTGGTCGCCTCTGATAATAAAAGCCTGAAAAAGCCACCAAGGGCTCCAGGACTCCTCCTTTACCCGTCTGCTTGGAATCATTGAGGGCATGGTACAAGCTCTCTCTGCCCACTTGTGTCTATGCAAGTGTCATTTTCCTCTTTTTTCATAATAAACCTGCCCTTTTGGATAACTGGTCTCTGTCTCATGGAAAAACTCACTTGGGAAGCTCGCTGTGTGCCGCTAAAAGGGGAGGTCTGGTTACACTCTTTCCTGGAGTTAACCCAACATTTCCAAAAATGGCTTCAAAGATGGTTCAAAAGGTGCTCCTCCTGCTGCTTCAAGATGAAACTGAACTTCTGTCATCCAGCCACAGGTTGCCAAAAACTTATTGACACAGTCAAAATGAATGAAAACTTTGCACCTTTTAAGGGAAGCATGTGGCCACATAAGTGGCTGCTGATGCTCTGAGTGAGAATGAAGGGTTATGTAGTACAAATGGTGGAAACAACCAACAAGTTTTCCCCATGAAGCAGGGTATCTTCACCTATGATTGGATTCACCTGCTACTGAGTAACGAGCATTCCTCTTAAAGACCAAGGGGAGTGGTGGAAGAAAATGCAAATCTGTCCAGGGTTGCATTAGAGCCCTCAGCCCATCTGAGTGTTCCCAGGTTGGTCATTGTAAAAACAGGAAGAAGGATATTCCTGGACTTAATGGCACTGAAGTTGGTTTTGAAGAAGTGTTGGGTTCAGAGAGTGTGGGGTCTTTGGGTTAACTCTGGGAAGTTTCTCCAGAGCTCCCCTTTCAAAGACATGCAACCTGTTTCTCCATAGAGGCATTAATCATTATCCAACAGGCAGGTTTATTACAAATAAAAAGGGATAGAAGAATAAAGGACACTTGCATAGACAGAAGCGGTTAAAGAGCTGCCCCTAAAAAGGCAGTTTTGCTTAAAGAGAGGTCTGCATAGGCACAGGTGGGTGGAAGGGCTGCTTCATCCAAATGCTGGTCAGGATGCAGAGGAGCATCTGCATAGGCTCAGGCAGGCAGAAGGGCTGCTGTTCCTTGCCAGTGCAGAAATTGCACTGATATAATCTATTTCTCTTTGGGAGGGGTTCATTCCTTTGTGGAGTTGTTAACTTTTGTTAACCTAATTACTTCCAGGGTGTGATTAGGTTGATTTGTAAGGACCAGTGATTTTCTATAAAGGCCCTCAATCTCCATATCCCCACCTCTGGTCTGTTCCTTGTGATCCTTTCTATAGCAATCTGATACTTGCTATAGCAGTTGGCTCTAAATATTTTTCATTTCTATAGCTGATCTAAAGATTATGATAATCACTTCTATCCCTACCTCCAGCCTTTGGCCTCTCCGTGAGCCAGGTTTCTGGTATTGTGGTGCCTCCTTTCCAAACCTACTCTTAACCTCCATTAATACTACTGTACTTTGTTGCTGCAGCCCAAAAGAGCTAGCAGGATCTGAAGTTTTCAGTCTCTCTAAAAATTATGTCTGCCAGTATATTGTGAGAAAGGCCCTACACAAAGATGGTTAGAAACTCAGAACTAAAACACCCAAGACTCAGCATCTTAAGCCACATTTGCAATGCAAACATCTGTACATTGGTCTGAAGAAAACACCTGTATGTTGGTCTGAAGAAATAAGGAAGAGGCAGAGTTTAGCCAAGAAAATGAAGGAAACCAAGGAAAAACACCAGGAACAGACTGGGGGAAGTTAAAGGCTGTCTTCTTTGAGAACGTCCACATCTGAGACCAGTCAAAAATGAGATTTTCTAAAAATAAATAAACAAGACATCAGAAAAGAGAACATTTTGATTTAGCCCTACATCGCTTCTCGGCCTTTTGGCTAAGATCAAGTGTGATTTAGCCCTACATTCACCCTGGAATCAGATCACCTGCATTTAAGTTTCTATTTTGCTGCAACTTACTAGTTATGGCCACTTGTGATGGGGCACAGAAGAGACAATTTGGGATGCAGGCATCACAAGACCAGAAGCTGGAGGAAGGAGGAAGAGATAATTAACATCATCATTAAACCAGCTATAGAAATGAAAAATCCTCAAGACCTGCCAGGAAAGGGGGATATCGCCTTGTCAGTCATTACAAAACTGCTAAAGAAAACACCCACAGGCAAGGAGGAGAAATGGAGATATGTAGATTGAGGGTCCTTAAAGAGAATCACCAGTCCTTAAAAAATCAACCTAGCCACACCCTAAAAGCAATTATTTAGCAATAGTAATTCAAAGGAATGAACTTCTCCCCAAAAGAACACTAAATGAGTGCAGTTTCTGCACTGGCAAAATGTATCTCTCCCCCCAAGGCCACTCATCTTGTGTTTATGCAGATCTCTCTTTTTTCCTTTGCTTTTCCTAATAAACCTGTCCTTTTAAAATGTAACCTTTCACTTGCCTGTGTCTTTGCAAATGACAAACTCAACTTTGGCACTAAAAAGGAAACTCTGGGGAAACTTCTCAGAGGTCACCCCAGGACCCTGCTCACTGAAACCATCTCATCAACGTGACATCAAATTGCATTTATTTTGTATTGCTGCCATAACAAGTACCTACGATTCTAGACGTGAGAAACAACACAAACTTATTACCTTATATTTTTATAGGTCAGAAATCCAGTAGAGGTCTCATTAGACTAAATTCATGTGCTGGCAGGGCTGGGGTCTTTCTTGTGTCCTTTGGAGAATCTCTCATTCATTCTGGTGTTAGCAGAATCCCATTCCATGTGGTTTTAGGAAGGAGGTTTTTGTTTCTTTGCAGGTTGTTAGCTGATGAGCCTAATCACTTTTAGGGATGAGCCTTATGACTCAAAAACATGTACAGAGCATTGAATTCTACTCACACTGCCTTTCTCAGACCTTGCTTCCACCACCTTTCTCAAATTGTAACTGAGTGGCCCCCCAGGGAAGGGAGAGTTTCCCTGCCCCACCCAAGGAAGGGTGGAGCTGAGTAGGGAGGAGGAGCAGCTGGAGAGGAGACTAGGAGAAAGGAAGAAGGATGGAGAGCTAGGAGAATTGGCAGAGACATATGGAGCAGAAAGACATGTAAAGAAGCTACACTTGCTTCTCAGCTTTGGACTTGTACTAGGAACTTGAGGGATGTAGAAGGAGACACTTGAAACAGATGTGCACGAGAGACCCATGGAGAGGTTAACAACAGCATAATTTATCTTGCTTGTGATTTTGCTCTTTTCCTCCCAAACTTGTTTGGTCCCCACCAGACGGTACTTCTGGAAGGCTTTTGGGCCTCAATGGCTCTGCTTTGGGCCAACTCTGTTTGGTTGGGTATGGAGATGGGTAATGGGGAGTTTTGTGTGGAAACTATCTTATCCTTCTTTTCCTTCTCTTTATTGCACACTTACTGTATTAAAGTTCCCTTCCATTAAAGGTCTTATGCACTAGAGTATGTTATGTCTTGATGTGGTAGAGGACAGAATGTCTTTAAAGTAGGCAGGTTTGTGGGTTCTGGGGTGCTCCTCATCCTGCCTTGTAACATATCCAGATAGAAAAAGTTCCACTTTTAAGGACTCAAGTTCCTAAACGTTGTCAAGAAACAAAGAAACAATTGCAATAATGATTACATTTCTCAGAAATTTAATTTTCAGCCAGATTGTTTAGAGGTTCTGGGTTTCTGAAATGGAGAAATTTAGATAGGAAAATGCACTGCACTGAGGCACAATATGAGCACATTGATGGCAGAATTGGGGGACAGTATTAGGTTAACATGGTTGAAACAGGATTTCATTCCTGAAATTCTGAAGAGCTATGAAAACAAATTTAGGTATTTATATGGGCATAGTGCAGAAAAATGTCAATGTACTATTAAATAGAAGATTTATGCTGCTAAGAAAATAGATCTGACATCCAAAATTTACACTGTCAATTGCTATCTTCCCTATACATTGCTATAGGGAACCACAGTAAAAATGTAAAGTTAGTTTAATTCCACTTATGAAGTAACTAAATTAATAGTCAGATTAAAAATAAGTTGGAAAACTAACCATTGATAGCTGAATACAAACTGAGTCACCAAGCGGGAGGGGAAGGAACAGGGAAGAAGGGAGGTATAGTAGACTGTGGCGGTGGAGTCCGGCTAGTTAATGGTGAATACACCATAGTGATAATGCCTGATGGGGACACCCCAATATTATCTCAGTTAAAAATGAATGAGTGAATTAAAAAAAAAAAAACCTCAAGTGAAAGCTGGTATTTATGGGAGAATGCTGATGAGGAAGCATGAATGAGCCTTAATGTATTTCCTATTGAAAGTGCTAAAGTTAGATACACTTATTTTAATAGATTTAACACAGGCAAACCATCTGTCCCCAAAAGGGCAATCCAATTTGACATATCCTTTTTAATGCCATCAAAAAATTTTTTTTTAAAGATTTATTTATTTATGCATACAAGCACTGGGGCACAGACCAGAGGTGTGGGGGGGGGTGAGAGGATTCACCACAGAGAGCTGGGAGCAGAACAGGCAGATCAACAGAAGTACACTGCTGAGGGGAGCAGCGGGCACAGCAGGAGAGGTCTGCTGCACCATGTGGGTCCCCTCTCTGGCCGGCAGCAGGGATTGAACTCGTTCTGGCTTCACTCTGGGGTTGCACTGTGAATTGTGAGGTGGGTTATAGGCCACATTACTGTTCACAAAGCCCTAAAGATTCTGGTGATACTTTTTTTGCACCACTATGTCTAGAATGCCTTTTCTTGTCAGTCACGTCCCTGACTGTTGCTTGGCATGTGTCAGCTCAGGTGCTTTCTCCTCTGTGAGCCCATGTTCCTGACTTCCCCAGTCAGTCCATATTCTTCTCCTGAAGCCTTGTGCTCTATATAGGTTTCCACATATACTTGTGTTGTTTGATTACAATTGTTTATACAACCATTCCCTATCCCATCTCCCTGAGAACAGAGACCACATCTTAGTTCTTTTTATAGCACCAATATAAAGAAGATTATGGAACATTCTAGATACATGGTGAATATTAATAGATGTTAAATGACTAAGTCAGCATTATCAATGATAGGGGCTAAAGAAATCCCCAGTTAATTGATGAACCTTTCCTACCCTCATTCTTGCTCTACACAGCAGCAGGAAAAAAAAACCTTCTCCCTGTTTATATTGCATTTAACTCCATTTCATGAAATTTCTACATTTAGAAAATAAAATCTGAGAGAAAGTTTTTTCTTTTATAAAATTAAATACCTTGATAAAATTAAATACCTTGGTTTTTGGCTAAGAGAGGATGCTAGATTTATTAGGAAAGAGTAGTCAAGGAATACTTTCTATGTTCCTATAACTAAGTACAGATGAGTAATTAAAAAAATTGATATCTGTAAACACTGACCACAAAACAATGAAGATGATGAGTTGAATCACAAAAATTCCATGCTATTTATATTTTTCCCCCAACACACCCTGTGCATTTATTCTAAATGGAAAAGTACAAATACTGGGATAAAAATATTTAAACTACAGAAACAAGAAACTCCAATGCTAATCCTGCCTAAAGGGCAAAATTTAATTCTGTGCTAAGCTACTGTATGTGGGATTCAAAGGCATGGTTAACCAAACATTTGAGAACAAGTAATTACGACTGAGTCTCTATCACATATTTATCTCACACATAATTTACACAACAAGACCACAGAGGAGAAAAATAAATTGCTGTTTGAAACATTTTCTTCCAGCCACAAATTTTCCAGGCTTACTTTTTGTCCTCATCAAAGATTATTTATTCTTATGGTCTTGGGTTAGATTGCAGTGGGATGTATAGAGACAAAGAAATAACAAATATTACCTCTTATTCTTGGCTGTGTCCTTCAAGTCAGACTGGGACATCCAAAGGTGGTGATGTGTATTCTCTGTTATTGGTCACGTAATACTTTCAGAGTGGAATTAGTATGCAAGGGAAAACTTCATGCATTCATTCATTTGTTCATTCAGCAAACAATTATGAGACATCTGTTATGTGCCTGGAACTGTGCTGGAACTCTCGGGATACCAATGAATAAGACAGGGTCCTTATCTTTGATGAGCTCAGAGTCTAGTAGCAGAGAAAGGTAAACCAACAATCAGTGTGGGCCAATAAGCCATGAGGGGGTTCGAGGATTCTCGGGGGAGAGGGGTCAGGCATCTAACACCTGCCTGGGATGATCAGGGAGGACTTCCAGCAAGAAGTGCCATCTAAGTTGCATCATGAATGATCTGTAGGGCCCAGGCAGCTGAAGGAAGGTTGGAAATGGAAAGTTCCAAGCCCACAGAAGATCTGGGAGAGATGAGAGTATAAGAAGGAGCATGGGAGTATTACAGGTCAACCCCAAAATGAAATGGATATGACTCCTCATCTCCACACTTGAAAAAAAAAAATCACCTCAGAACAAGACCCAAGGGCAGGCACACACAGAAAGGTTAATAGAAAAATTATTTACAAGGGAAATGAAAAGAAGGGTTGCACACACACAGGTTAATTATTGGTCAATATGTCCTACTGGTAGCACTGCCTGAGCTGGGATCCCAGGTGCATGCTGAAGGCAGACAAAATGAAGCTGCTCCCAGGCCCATCTGTTCAGTTTTATACCAAGTGTAGCTCCTTAGTTCCCTGAAGTCCTCCCTTCAGGAAGACAAGAGTCATGCAGACTCATGGCATAATGAATTGTAATTCTCAGTGCCTGGGATCTCTGGCATGGAGGTGGGAGTAGATTCCACAAAACACCAGTGAGTGGAGTTAATTCAGGACATACTGTTCCCCCAACAGGAGAAGATGAGGTAGGCCAGTGTTTCCTGATGTTTCAGGGCAGAGAGTGACAAATACAAGCAAGTCCAAGTCTCAAAAGAAACATTTTCTATGCTCACAAACCAGGAAATAGCCATTATGGCCCTCTTCCCCCTCTGTCTTTGGATCACATATGATAAAGAAGACAGTTGAGTGCTCATGTAGGTTTGAGAGAGACATCGAGCCTCCTGCAGCGGCTTCTTGGCTGGACTGATTCTGGCATTTGCTTTTAATCTAGCATTTTGCTGGAGGAGGGAGAGAGATACATTTAACCCAAAACTTGTGTGTAACTCCAGCCTGTCTATAATTTGGTATCCAGCAAGTCTGACCTAGGCAAGGGATTTAACCTTATGATGCCTCAGTGTCTCATTTTTAAAACAGATTGCAGCGAGAAGATAGTGAATATATGTGAGCAGAGACTGACAAAATGATATTACCATAATCATTTTGCTCCACATATGGGAAGTGTGATGAAGCTAGCTGACTGTTATTTAAATACCAGCATGGGCTCAAGAGTAAAATTAGTTAACATGGTTGGCACTAACAGGTGATTCAGAAAGGCAACCCTGTGAAAACAAAGGCTGGATTTTGGTGACCTTTGGAGAGTTACAATGGAATTTTTTGTTCATAATCATTTATGGAACATTCATTGTTCTGACACTTATTCTGTATTGAATGTCAATTTGAAGCTCTAAGATACAAGTAAAAGAACTTATTCATTCTATGAATTGGACCCTCCAGCAGAAGGTGATAAATGCTACAAAGAGACAAGGACAATTATAACAATTGCTTTCTTTACATCAAGCTCAGTGCTAAGAGCCTTACATGAATTATCTCAGAGTGCTATGAGAATTGAGAGTATGGTTCCCATATATGGTTCCCAGCTGAGGTGATGACAAAAAAATTCATGGAGGTAAAGGTATTCAAAGAGGATCTTAGAAAATACTTCGAGAACGTTTGTTCACTCCTGGTTTTCCATCAGAACAGGTCCAATCACTTTCTAAAGCTGCTTCTTAGGACAAAAGCTATTTTAAAGAAAATATCCAATGAAAAGGGATGATTTCTATTAAAATGTTTTATTTGACTACAAAATAGAACTATAGCACCAACCTGATTAACAGTTCAGCTGTTGCTCAAACAGTCACACTGTCCTAATACTTAATCTAGCTGGACAGCGGTCTTGCTGTTAGGAGCCCCAATTCCATTTCTCTCTGAATGCTCCTTTCCCACAAGTCCCTGGGAGTTGTGTTTGCAGCACACTCTGCGATCCTGTTCCCAATTATTGATTGTGTAATTTATTGATAAAGCAAAGCCAAATATGAGTAAGAAGGACAGCTTAATTAGAAATGAAGCACTCAGTGTCCCAACAAGGAAAATTCCAAGGGCTTCAAAAATAGAAAATCACTGATGCATAGTTTGAGGGCTTTGTCACTGAAGAAATAACCTCAGTATTTAATAAGCCAGAAAATGGATTAAACAGATGGGGGAAAGATATCAGTGCAGAGAATGGGCACCTACAGAGAAATAGAATGACACAGACCCAAAATGACTCTACCACATGCTAAAGAATATCTATTTGTGTCCTGAAATGATTGTTACAGAAAAATCTGTATGAGAAAGAATATAAAATAAGCCACAAAGAGAGCACATATCAAGCTAAGGGTTAATAGAGCAATGCTGAAACCACTTTTTCACTGATTGATTAGTCAATTTAGTTAAATGGTTGATTTGTATTTTTTTTAATTGAATTGACTGCTTAGGTGAATCAACCAAAACTATAATTTAAGGTAGTGTGGGTACAGCTGTATTCTGATAAATGTTCACTTAAATAGACAGAAAATCTTTTTTATTCATAACAGAGAAACCAACCTGAGAGCATGTGTCTGCATCTTCTCTGGCTACACCCATCTCAACATGTTTCTAATCAACCCATCATCTTCTCTTGGTAGAGCTCATAGAACTTCTATGTTCCCTTATAGGAGTAACAGTCAGTATATTTAAAAATGTATGAAGATTATAGGACCCAAAACTCAATGATTGTATAACTAAGAGACTTAATGTACACACACACACACACACACACACACACTATCGCACTGAAAGCCAGTAGAGAAGACTGGTCATGAGGCCCATAAACTGTGAGAAATAGAGAACTGTGGACAAGTGGAAAACACAGCTTGTAAGTGATGGCATAACTAGTTGCTATTTATAGTTCATCTTCCATCCACTGTTGTGAACTTGGGGTCTTTCCCTGCCAGAGAATAATTTTAGGGAATGAGCTTCCTGGTGAGCTCACAGTTTAACACTGCTGTATCACATCTTGAGTCAGCAGTGGATTATGCTGTGCAGAATAAACTAATTTTAGTCATCCATGGGGTCCTGTAAACATACCACAGTGAGTCTTTCAAAAGTCAGTATGAAATGCTATCTCTGCTTCATTTCCTGCCCCTAAGTCTCTACTGGGGTTCATTTAAGTGATAACATCTTACAAGATTGGTCTAGGTGAGTTTTTCACTTTCAGAGCTAGCATTCGAAAATTCTACCAGATTCCAAAGTCAGATTTTCTGATTGAATGCATGAAAAAGCGATTATGGCAACAAAGAACATGGAAGTGAAAGTTCCTACGCATGCTAGAGAAGCAGTCCTCAATTAACTTTCATTCTATCAGTGTTTGCAGTGACCATCTTCCCACCGTTTCATGTAGGGAAAGATGAGTGAGAAAGCCATGTCCCTGGAGCTAATAGCTTTTCCTCTACTGCCTTCAGATTATACATCCAGAGTGTGAAATGAACCCTTGTCTTCTTAATCATCTCCTTTTTCTGTGATGTACCCTGGGCTCTGAGTTATATTTTGCTGGCAGTTAGTCACATACTGAATATAGAACACCACTAATTTGTTCAGTATCTCATGGGTCACTGAGAAATAATAAGGTCTGGGGCCCGCCCTGGTGGTGCAGTGGGTTGAGCAGCTCACTATGAGGCAGGCCGCTGTCACTGCAGCATGAGTTCGGTCCATGCTTCCGGGCAGGGAGGGGACCCACAGGGCGTAGCAGACCACTCCTGCCTTGCCCGCTGCTCCCCTCAGCAGTGTGTTTCTGTCAGTGCCTGTTCTGCATCCTGCTCTGTCTGGTGGATTCTCTCACCATCCCCACGCCTCTGGCTTGAACCCCAGTGCTTGTATGCATAAATAAATGAATCTTTAAAAAAAAAAAGAAATAATAAGGTCTGAGGGCAGAACCCAATGGTTGGGTCACCCAGCTCCAGGTGTGGCATTATAGTCTGGAACACTTGGCCAAGAACTTGTGTTCATGGAGTGCGATTGTGTGTAAGACCTGACACTAGTGTTTTGTGTTTCTGAAAAAGATGCTGGGTTTGGCTGTATTTGTCAAGGAGTATGGGTACCAAGAGCAGGGGCTGAGTTGGGAAGATGGAAGGTAAGGAGAATTCTAGGCAAATCAGTCCCCTGAGGTTGCTAATGAACTTCTCGCCAGCAGAAGAAAGCGAAGGAATCTAGTCACATGTAAGAGGTTTTCTGGGGATTTGTCTTCTCCTCAAAAACCTTCAACCTAGAATGTTTGATAGTAGTTTGTCCAGATCTAAAAAAAGAATTAGAGAATTTCAAATGAAGTATATGAGAAGCAAATGGAAGAGAGAAGGAGGGAGGGATGAGAGAGCAGCAGAATTGGAAGCATTAATAAGAGAGAGAAATGCTATGTCCTTTAATTATTTTTACGAGAGGTTGAGAATAAGAGTTCCAGTGTAGAATTTCTATTTCTTGAATTTGTTAAAAATAACTTCAAGACTCTTGGATATGGGGGCAGGGGCAAGACTTTGCTGTAGGAAACTTCATTTAAATGCCTCTTTCCAAAGGAAACACACATCATACCAAGATATACAATCTATGTGTAGCTTCGCTGTGCTGCTGGAAACTCGGCCCTACCGACTGAGTCTTTTTTAACCGAGAATCCCAGTGTCCTCATCTACCCCTCTCAAAGCGAGTTTGATGGACTCCTGGTTGAGTAAAGCAAGCCTTTCAGAGCAGAGAGGCCGCCTGCACCATCTGGCCCCTCTGTTAATGAGAGGCGTGCGCAGCGGTCTCTGTGAAATCATGCAGGCTACGGTCCTGCAGGATCCTAAGAAACCAGCCTTTGAGAAACGTTGTTTTAAGGAATGTCTGGAATGTTTTCAGCTCTGAGGGTTCCCAGGAAGCCTATATGGGTCTGTGATAAAGAATAGGCAAACAGTATTGCAATGTTCAGCAAGAGCGATTCAGATCAGAGATCAGGAGGGGCAATCATTAAGATGAGGAATAAGATTGTCTGTTCTCAACCATTAAATGCTGTTTCAGAATGTCTGGATTCCAACGGCATCATACAGAGCATATACTATCTAATGTCTCTCCCAGGCTAACCGGAGGGTAGGTGGTAAATAGGTTATAAAATTTAAGTTTAAAAAGCTGCAAATTTTTGCATGCGAGCCTTCAGCTTAGTGTATGACTGAGTGAATGAACACTGCTAAATTATCAGCATAACTGCACATTTGATTTTAAATGGTTAACAGCTATTCATGGACTCGGGAAGTCCTGTTTCTATTTTAAGGGTTTTAATTTTATTTAATGATTTTAAAACCTCTATTTATAGATATATATATATATATATGCACCAGTTTGTCCAGGTCTAAAAAGAGAATTAGAAAATTTCAAATGAAGTATATGAGAAGCATACACATGAGTGCATTTTGTATGAATGCTTCTTTTATTTATTAGAACTCTAAATTTGCTAAGACTGCAGGCATTGTTTAAATATATTTAATTCTTAGAATCATAATCTTGGGCAGAATAACATGGCCATTTATTTTCTAGTTTTTATCTTGAATATTCTCCTTGTTAGGAATTTTCTTCCTCAAATTTTACTAATTTTTCAGTCATTTATATTTCTATATAACTGTAGGGGTTCATTTTTATACCTTCATATGTGCACACGTCTCACTCACCACCAAACCTCCTGGGCTAATGTCCTGTCCTTTTCCTTCCCCTATCCCTACCTCCCCACCACCCCATTCCCTGGGGTAACCAGCATATTCTTCAGTCTTAAGATTTTTTTTGCTGTGCTTTGCCAGTTTTCTTTGGTTATTTATATTCCACAACTGAGTGAAACCATCTGGTGTATCTTTCACTTTCTGACTTATTTCATTAGCATAATCACCTCAAGATCCATCCATTTTGTTTCAAAAGGCACTGTTTCATCGTTTTTTAATAGCTGAGTAGTAGTCCATTGAGTATATATCCACAGTTTCTTCACCAGTCACCTGGGGTTAGTCTCTGACTTGGCTATTATGGGTAATGCTGCTGTGAACAATGGAGTGCATTGATCTTTTAGTAGAGTTTTAATATTCTTGGGGTAAATACCCAGTAGTGGTGTATGCTAGATTGTATGGTATTTCCATTTTCTTTTTAGGAACCTTCATACTGTGTCCTATTGAGGCTGCACTAAATTACATTCCCACCAACAGGGATGAGTGTTCCTTTTCCTTCACATATTCAGCACCATTTGTGGTTTCCATTCTTTTTGTCATGGGCCAGTCTCACAGGGGTAAGGTGATATCTCATTGTAGTCTTGATTTGCATTTCCCATACTATTATGATGCTGAACATTTTTTCATGTGCCTGTAGGCCATCTGAATATCCTCTTTGGAAAGCCATTTAGGTCCCTGGTCCATTATTTGTTTTTTGGTTTTTTTTTTTAGTGGTGTTAGAATTTTATGTATTTTGAAAACTAACCCCTTGTCAGACATGACATGTACAAGTAATTTCCCAGTCCACAAGTTGCCTTTTTGTTTTCGTGATGGTTCCTTTTGAGGTACAAGAACTTTTTAGTTTGCTATCATCCCACTTGTTTATTTTTGCTTCTGTTTCCCTCATTGTTGAGCTTTTGTCCCCCAAATACACCTCTGGATTGATGTCCAGTAGCATATCACCTATGTTTTAAGTATTTTATGGTTTTATAGCTTATATCCTAGTCTTTAATTCATTTTGAATTAATTTTTGTGTGCTAAGTAATGATCTAGTTCCATTTTTGCATGTGGCTATCCAAGTTTTCCAAGACCATTTGTTAAAGAAGTTTTTTCTTTCTCCTTTCTATGATTGTGGCTCCTTTGTCAAAAAAATAATTGTTCATATAGCGATGGTTTACAGGTAACTTGGTGGTGCAAATTTTATGGGGTTACACCTGAGAAATCAAACATTATAAAAAATGAACAATATAAAATGAATATATAAAAAATTAAGTCCATATTTGTGTTGAATAATTTTTGGGTGTTCTATTCTATTCCATTGGTCTTCATTTCTGCTTTTGACCCAGAATCATACTGTTTTGGTTATTATCACTCTGTATTATGATCTGAAGTCAGGGGATATGTTACCTCCATTTTTCTTCTTTTTTTTTTCAGGCTATGTGGGGTCTTTTGTGATTCCGTAAATTTTTTTTAATTGTTTGTTCTGTTTCCTTGAGAAAAGTCTTTGGGATTCTTATAGGTATTGTGTTGAAACTTATCATTTTAAAAATGTTTATTCTTCCAATTCATGAATTTGGGATATCTTTCCTTTTGTTGTTGTTGTTGTTGTTTGTGTGTCTTATTTTTTTCTTAACAGTGTCTTATAGTTTTCAATATATGGGTCCTTTACTTCCTTTATTAGTTTATTTCCTAGGTTTACTCTCAGGTATTTCATTCTTTTTGGTGTGATTGTAAATAGGGATTTAAAAAACTGTTCTCTTTCTTCTAATTCGTTGTTTGCATATAGAAATACAGCTGATTCGGGCCTCCCTGATGGTGCAAGGGGTTAAGTCACAGCACTATGAAGATATCAGCAGCTACTACAGCATGAGTTCGATCCTTGGCCAGGGAGGTGACCCCACATGGTGCAGTAGACCTCTCCCGTCTCGCATGCTACTCCCCTCAGTAGTGTATTACAGTTGGTCTGGCAGTTCCCTGCTTTGTCTCCAGTGAATCCACTCATCCCTTGAACCTCTGCCCTGTACCCCAGTTTTTGTATGCAAAAATAATCTTTTTTAAAAATGCAGCTGGTTTTTGTGTATTGATTTTGTATCCTTTCATTTTGCTGTATCCATTTATTATTTCTAGTTTTGTAATAGTGTCTTTTGTATTTCGTATATGTCATCTGCAAATAGTAATAATTTTACTTTTCCTTTTCCAATTGGAATTCATTTTATGTCTTTTTTTTTTTTTTTGCCTGCTTGTTCCAGGAAGGGTTTCCAATACTCTACTGAACAGTGGTGGTAAAAAGTGGGTATCCATGTCCTGGTTCTAATCTTCAGAGAAATGCTTTCAGTTTCTCTCCATTAAGTATGATTTTAGCTATGGCTTTGTCTCCATCTTAGGAGACATCTTGACCTTTAGTCTGCATTCAACAGTAATAAATACATTTAAATTTTTATTCAGTACACAATGTAAATTTTTGTTATTTATACATATATATGTATAAATGTATATGTATGAAATACACATATTTCAAACAAACCCCACCCTACAAAGCATAATGCCCTTGAGTATTTTCAATTTTATTTCATCATGACTCACTTTATAATTTCCCTACTTATTATGGGTCATGACCTGGAGGTTGAGAAACACTCCATTACATGGCCCTATAAATTATTTCATATTTCTATTAAATACAATAAAATGTTATAATGCCATAATCTATTCATTTGAAATAACTGGAGGAGATAAATGAGTGCTAATTAAAGCACTCTATCTTAGACTTCATTATTATGTTCTATTCTGGAGTATATTAGCTTTTAAAAATTAGAATATTCATATAACCCATTTATTATTTTTAAATAATATTTTCACAACCTTTCAAACTTAAAAATCACCACCTCCTTTCTTTGGCTTTCCATTTTCCAACACCAATTTTTTTTTAAGAAAGAAAATATTTATTAGCATACAAAATCTAGGATAAAAAGTCTGGTTTTTACCATAAAGGATTTCTATTAATTCACTTTAAAATTATAAGACTTATATGAAGATAGATGCAGAATCAGGTTGTGGGTATTTGGTGGATTTTTAGAATTGATCTATAAATTTAGCTTTTGAAAATAAGGTTAGACTTAAATTACTGAAAGAGTGATTATTCAAGAAACTTTGTGGTGACTCCATCTGTGATGCTAGGGACTCTTTCCATGGTGTGAATACTAATTCCTTGATACAGGTGTCCTCTACTTGTCCATCAAATTGACAGGCTGGTCGGACCCAGTAAACTGAAGACATCAGGAAGGCTACTTTTGAAATAGAACTGTGTATTCCCCCTCAACATATCTTATTTCTAAATTTATATTTTTGCATACTGAATGAATTAAAATGGGTTCCAGTGGTGCTTTTTCTTGGTACTGTCTACACAGTTCACAAATTGGTGTTGAGAGATAAGTATTTTAAAATCCCAAATACCACAATGCAGCTTCCAGGGACAGGAAGAGACAGATTATTCTAATAAAAGTAACCATTTGAGAAATGGGTTACTGGACTGGTCCCCAAATCCATGGTTGGTCAGGGGAAACCCCTTACAAATTTCACTCAGAGAGGGGAATTTTGAAGGTACAACTCTCATCATACCCTTGTCCCCCAGCTCCATCTGGTTTTCTTCACTCAACATCTTGGCCTTGCCCATCCTAATGCTCACCATGCCCAGCTGCAAGTTTGGTTAACTTCTGCCTCCCCAGCTAGATCTTAGTTATAAAGGACATGCAAGGGTGCCATCCTGCCCCTTGCTGCTTTCCCAAAATAGCACAGTGAACTGGGCAGATTTAGGGGGAACTCTATAGAGATGTGTTAAGTGAAGGAAGGGATGAGTGAGCAAATTTTTAATTAACCACCTGTTTGTAACTTCCTTCAAGTCAGCCTCTCTGTAAACCAGTTCAAAAAGCAAGTGCTAAGAACTCTTCAAAAGCCACCCCCTCACTCCAAAGCTCAGTTCCAGAGGCCTCTAACCAGCCACTGATTCCAACTTCAGCTCTCTGGGAATCTCAGAGGGGGTGGAAATCGCTGGCACAGACATCTGGAAAATCCAAAAGCAGCAGAGGTGGTGCCACCCAGGGTTTGAAAGAAAAATTCAGATGTCGCTTTTTGACTTATCTTTTCCAAACATTTTACAGTAAGTATTTCACTGTTAAAATAAGAGTATGGTAATATTTTACATGTAAATTGCTGTGGATATCATGTGTGAGGTCTATAAAAAGCTTCCCATAAAAATTTGTTTGGTGAACATACAAAGAGAGAATCAATATCTACATACCAATTGTCCTCCTTCCAGTATTGTTAGGAAGGAATACCTGGACAAGGTGGACACAAATGGAATTTACAGTCACTATCTTGAATACTAGTTTAAACTATTTGAAACTGTCATTTTAGTAGGTCAAAATCACCAAATATCAGCAATTTCATGTAGGTCAACCAATTACAGGTTTAAAGGTGCAATCTCATTACTAGAAACAAGTCAAGGCAGAATTTGACTGATAATAAGCAAGCCCAGATAGTAGATCAGGCCATTAGCATCCTTTGGGAGAACTAAGAACTGAAGTGGAAACAAAAGATGCACAGTTGCTCCAGGTCATTCTTTTCAGAGTAGATTCTAAGGCACTTCATTGCCACAAGATGTTTTATGAGGAAAAGAGAAAATGACTGGTGCCTTGAGCAACTAAACGTAATGAAAACACTAGAGGTCTCTAGTCTTACGAAGTTAGAAATAACAGTGTGAATATCAAACAATCCTATGAAGCCTGAGCAAAAGAACAGAGTCACCTTAAATTTCATAGATGGATAAAATCTAACATTTATTGGGTGTCTATTATGGGCCCGGCACTTTGCCACATGCTTTATGTGTATTAGTTTATTTCGCAAGAAGTTTATGAGGTAAATACTGTTGCTATTCCCATCTTATAGAAGCAAAATCCAAGATACTTGTCGAAGAACACATAACTCTCTAGCAAGTGGTGTAGCCAGGATGCAAAGGGGAGAACCTGGTTTTTAAATGTACCCAGTCATTTTAGATGCTAGCACAAAACAAAGTCAAGTATGAGCCCTGAGGTTCTAACAAAGTGACCATTTGCTTTTTGCAAGCCTCACATTAAAAGGAACATGGCATCTACCAAACAGTTATCCTTGGGGAATCTTCAAAAATCTCTTAACTGCAAATAAGATTCCAAAGGGGAAACCCTAAAACTTTAATTGTCCTTAGATGATATGTTGCTTTGGTAGACCTGACTCATTTTAAAAGGAAGGTTTTCGGGCTTTTTGCTTTTTAGAAGGTATATAACTGAATAATATGGCATTAAAGAAGTATGACTCAAGTTCTCATGCTGATATAAATCATAGCTGTCATTTCTAGGTTTGCTGAAAACTGTTTTGCAATCTCTTACTAAGTTGGAGAAAACCAATACTGTACACACTGTACACACTTAGGTACATTCTGCTTCTCTTCCTTTTACCAAGCAATCTCCTAGGACTTTCATTATTTTCAGTTACTCAAACCACAAAGGATTGTTTTACTCTATATGGATCTTTGAGGGAAAAGTCACTTTATCCTCTAATTTATTTTACATGAACATTTACAAATAGACCACGTTAATTTGGTTACATTATAAGACTTTAAAAAGAGACTCCACAGTTTACTGTTTTCTTAAAAGCAGCTACAGATGGATCTTCAAGGAGGTAAAAGATGAAAACAAAGGTAAAAAATCATTATCTAATGTGCCATGGAGGTGACCTCAAGGATTTGTGCCTAAAGAAAGTCTTTAAGTCAAAAGAAACAGAATAAATAATCCTGGGACGCAGTACAAAGTGGGATTAAGAAAAAGGCTTAGACTCATATAGCCTGGGGTCTGTTCCACTCATTAGTTATGTGACCTCATGCAAGATTTTTTCTCCTGTGCTTAATTCCTTCCTATTTAAATGAGGTTGTTAATAAGACCTAACTCATAAGATTGCTTGCTGTAAAAACTGAAGAAGATAATTTATAAAAAGCCCTCAGGAAAATGTCTGGTAAGTGCTCAAAAAGTGTAGCTAGTAAAAGTAGTAAATGTCTTTATTTGTTGCACACATGAATGGGTGGGGAGATAATTTAGGAAGATAATTTAAAACAAAACAAGGCTAATCACAGGTTTATTGCTGAGACATAAATGATAGAATTGACACACTGTGGTTTTCAATAAGTAGTAAATCACTTAATGAATCGATAAATGAGGTCACGGGAAGAAAAGCATACTTTCAGAAAAGCTAAATTTTTGGCTTGTGCAGGCTCCTTGATCCCTCGTAATCTCCCCATAAATGCAGAAAATTCTTTCTATTCCTCACATAGCACTTCAGTTCAGTGCAGTAAATTTTAAAGTTTTTTCCAAGACAGGATGAAAGGAGCACAAGAAAACAACTAATTTCTAAATGAAAACTCTAAGTAACCTCAATATCATGCTAAGAGAAAAATATGTTCAAAGATAGTTATATTTAACTCACCCTTTATTTCTGCCTAAATATATGATTTGAAATCTATTAATATCACACGAATATATATAATGCACAATACATATTTTAATATACTACATTGTATATTATTTTAATACAATATCTTTTTAAATGTACATTTGGCAAAAAGATAACTATGAAAGAAAAGGGTGTGTGTTCAGCAAGAAGTAGGAAAGGAAAGCCTGAGGTACTGGTTATTTTCCTGCCGCTGAGAGAGGTATCATTATTCCATGTTCCCTCGATTCAGTTATGTACCTTCAGAAATGATTTTCGGCTTCTTTCCAATTCTGAAGCATGAGCAAAATCACAAACACATTCAACAACAGTATGTTCCTCTTGCGTAAATGTCTCTTCTAAGCCACATACATAATTAAAATCTTGTTGACTCAGGAATAATGTCTCAGAACTGAATGTCCAAACTTTGTAACTTGCTTCCTTTGCTAACCAGACAGCACAGCTGCCAAGACCTCTGGGCCCTCTGCCTCTTTTCTCCACGTGTAATTGTTATACATTATAGAGCATAAAGTTGATTTGTCAAAGTTTGCCAGAAAAAGTTCCTGTGACTACTTATTTGAACTTTGCTGTATATACATGTGACCAAAAACACAGTGTACCAAACAAAAGAAAAAAAGGAGGTTGGATGAGAGTGAATGGGCTTAGCAATTCTTTTATTCCATGGAAAGGAAAAAAAGCAAAGTTAGACACATATATTGCTTTGTAAAGCAAAATTCATTTAGGATGAAAGACTTAAAAATGCATGATGCTGGATCATATGGAAGTTCCATTCCTAGTAGATTGAGGAACCGCCATACTGCTTTCCATAATGGTTGGACCATCTTGCATTCCCACCAGCAGTGTAA
>JAGFMF010011606.1:8678123-8765886 GCA_019455555.1 Galemys pyrenaicus | reverse complement strand
GTGAGATGGTGATGGGGAATACATGGGGATTACAATTAATGGCAAGTATATGTAAATTTTAAAATATTTTAATAAAAGAAAAAAAAATGAAAAAAAAATGCATGATGCTGTCTTAGAACACAAATCCTTGGCTTCCAATATTTGGAATGAGGAACTAGATTTTTAAAAGATCTTCAAAATTATACACGAGACATAAAATTAAGCAGTTGGTTTTCCTTCACCTTTGGGCAGCACCAGATTTAAACCAGGCATGAAATCGATCCTATTTTTAAAGAACGCTAGAGAAAGAGATTTCACAATGCGTCTTAGGAAGTGGTTCCAATATTCCTCCTAGTCATAAAATACTTACATTCTAACCTAAATCCCTCATGCTCTAGTTTCAGCCCATTTCCTTTTGCTCTGCATGGCTGAAGAACAGTTGCTTGCTTACCAAATCAACATTATAAGACTATTGCCAGTGCTGTGTAATTTTTTCAGCAATGGAAATTAAACACAATTTGAATTTGCCTGGGATTCTTCTATTTCTTCAAAAATATTTAGATAGAATATTGACTTTTTCAGTTTTCTGAAAGTTCTCCATTCTTCCACATTGTTTCTGAAAGACCTCTCTTTCAGGGCTTTACTCAATTATTTTATTACCTGCCTATAGTTATACTAATCACAGATTTTTAGCATATCTGGTTGTTTTAATACTTCCAAGATAGTTTCCTAATTATACTCAGTTTTTATGACTTACTTGAGAAGTTATTTCAGAAAAAGTCATCATTAAACTTTGGTGTGCCTTGGAAAATTAGGGAAGCTTTTAAAAATACATTATAAATAAATAAAAAGAAAGAAAAAGCCTAACTCTTGCTTGACTCACACTCAATAAAGATCCATGTCATCTTTCAATTGCTGTCACTCAAAAGTCTCAACTCCTCTTATTTTAAAAGTTATCAAAGATCATATTTTAAAAGTTATCAAGCCCATCATTAAAAATGAAAACAAAATCAAACAAACAAAAAAGAACCACACAGATAAGCACTATAAAAGTGTTCTTCTACTTGGAAAAGTCAATTTTACTTTTGTGCTTAGACTGACAATTTAACAGAGTTAGGTGTATGATTCTGTATTGAATGCCGCCATCACAAACCACCTTAGCAGAAAAAAGAAAAAATGAACTTGACCCATGCCTACAACTTTCCCACACTAGAACTAAATGCACTGCCAACAGACTATTGATGTATAATACATTATCACATGAAAATGTGATTATGACAAATAGAAGACTACCACTGTCTGCAAGTACATAATGCATTCAACATAAGTTATTCAGTAACTATTTCAAAACTTAAGCTGGTTTCAGTGGAGATGAACTCATTCAGAAGACTCTGAATGGCAAAGAAAGGAAAGAGTTAGTTATTGTATAAAATAACATGGAAATAGAAACATCAGTGTAGTAGGAAGAATCAAGGAGGAATCAGAAAGTTCTATGAGAAACGAGAACAATCTTTTCCAGGAAGTTTTAAGGTAAATCAGGGTAGGTTTGTGCTTAGATCCTAAACTATATGGTATTATTATTATTGGTGTTTGATTGCCCTGAAAGGGGAACACCCAAGGGCCAGCCTCAATGATTTGCCCAGGTGGACTTGCTTTCATTTCTCTATTTGACATTCTTTTTTTTTTAAACTTTACATTTTTTTAAATATTTATTTATGCATACAAGAGCTGGGGTACAGGCCAGAGGTGTGGGGGGGGGGGGGGGGGGNTACATTTTTTTAAATATTTATTTATGCATACAAGAGCTGGGGTACAGGCCAGAGGTGTGGGGGGGGGGGGTGAGAGGATTCACCAGAGACAGAGTAGGGAGCAGAACAGGCAGACTGACTGAAACACACTGCTGAGGGAAGCAGGGGGCGAGGCAGGAGAGGTCTGCCTGCACTATGTGGGTCACCTTCCCAGAGGGGACAGGGATCGAACTCGTGCTACAGTGGCTGTGGTTTGCTCCACAGTGTGTTGCTTAACCCACTGCGCCATCAGGGAGGCCTATTTGGCATTCTTAATGCTTCAGTGTTAGATTACCCTCAGGGCTGCCTCAGAGAGTTTGTGCTCTACTAATCTCACAGGCTAAAAAGAAAAACAAAACAAAATTCTCAAAGCTGCCAAAGCAACCACAGAGAGTTCTCAGAAATTGCTAAAGGAAAGACTTAAAAGAAGCAGAGAGATGGCAACCACATGTCAAAAGATATTAAAGGACAACTCAGGTGTGCAGAAAAAGAGGCATCTTACCGTAAGAGCTTTTAAGATTTACTCTCTTAGCAACTTGCTACTACACAAGACAGTATTATTAGCTATAGTCACCATGCTGTACATTATATATACAAATATTGAACCATTATATTGTACACCTGAAAATAATGTTATATGTCAACTACCTCTCAATATAAAAAAGAAATATCTGTTTACAATTTGTCCATGAATGTGCACTGTTAGGATCAATTGTACCAAGCACTGTTGGCTAGCTTTTATTTTCACTTTGGATTCAAAATCACGGTCATTTTTGAGTTCTTTGCTAAACTTTCACATACTTTCTCTGGCTCCTGTTTTATTTTCAATGAATTGTCTACATGTTATTTTCCTCTAAATTTTCTATCCTTATCTCTCTATTTCTTCCACATTCCTTTCCTTTAAATATCTTATCTACATGCATGACTTCAGCTAGCACCTAAATGCAAATGATCCTGAAATTACATCTTTCACCCTATCTCCACAATATTGAAATTATAGATTTTTAAAATGGTCCTATATGTCTTCATCTGGGTTTGAAGTCAATGTGCCCCAAATCAGACATATCAATTTTGCTTCTGTACTTATTGTTTATCTAGTATCTTCTCTTTCTGCTAATGGTACAATCCTCTCAGTCATATCTACCTCTCCTTATGCTGTATCCACTGGTTATTATAAACCTTGTCAACAGCAACTCTAAGGTAAGGCTCATGTCACATTCATTTTCACATCATTTATTTCTTATTTTTTATTATCATTTAATTATTTATTATCATTTATTATCTTATTTATTTCACATAATTACTTATTTCTCCAAAAAGCATATGAAATAGCTTTGTGTTTGTGTGTGAAGTAGGTATTACATTAGGAAGTATTTAAGTATTTCCATCAATCATGGATATTACACTCATGAGATTCAGCTACCTCTTTTTCAATTCATTTGTTGATATGCCAAGAGATTCAATAATGCATTTGACTATAATATAGTTTTTTATTTTAAAAATAAGAAAATGGGGCCCTCCCTGGTGGTGCAGTGGGTTAAGCAACACACTATGAAGCAAACCGCAGTCACTGCAGCATGAGTTCGATCCCTGCCACCGGCCAGGGAGGGGACCCATGTGGCATAGCAGACCTTTCCTGCCTGGCCCGCTGCTCCCCTTAGCAGTGTGTTTCAGTCGATCTGCCTGTTCTGCCCCCTGCTCTGTCTGGTGGATTCTCTCACCTCCCTGCACCTCTGGCCTGTACCCCAGTGCTTGTATGCATAAATAAATAAATCTTTAAAAAAATAAGAAAATGGGGAGCCTTCCTGGTGGTGCAGGGGTTAATGTCTCAGTGCTATCACCTTCACCAGCCACTGTGGCATGAGTTACGATCCCTGGCCAAGATGCTAACCCTTATGGTGCAGCAGACCTCTCCTCAGCAGTGTATTTCAGTAGATATGCCTGTTCTGCTTCCCACTCTGTCTCTGGTAAATCCTCCCAACTCCCCTGCACCTCTTGCCTATACCCCAGTTCTTGCATGCATAAATTTTTTTTAAGAAATAAGAAAATGGGAACAAAAACATGAGTATAAAGATATAATATCATTCTTTTTCTTTCTTCTTACCAACTCAGTGCTTTTTCCAATATACTGTTATCTTTACCTTTGATCTAGGGCTCCACTTTTAATTCTTATCTCTTTTTCTTCTCTTGGTATTCCTTATATTCCTGTGTCCTGCCCTTGATTCTTCCTATACTCTAGTATAGGAAATAAGAGCCCTTCCTAACTCCACATGTGCAAAGACAGTTGTGCTTCAAACGTCCCCTCTTTTGATAACTCACCTAATTCTCTAATTGAAAATGAGCTCTTAGTCCTCTAATTGTCATAAATTTTACACTCTCCTGAAAACTATGCTTTGTATCTTGTGATAGAATTATATATACTCTATCTCTCCACCTGAATGTTTTTTTGAAAGCTACACTGTAACTTTTTAAAAATTGACATATGACTGAACATATAATATTAATTTCAGGTGTACAACATAATTTGATATCTGTATATAATGAGAAATGATCAATATTGTAAATCTAGTTAACATCAATCAACATGGATATTATGATTATTTTTCTGTGCTGAGAACTTTTAAAATTTACTCTCAGTAACTTTCATCTATGCAGTACAATTTTAGTGACTACAGTCACTATGCTGTACATTATATCTCCATGACATTTATTTTCTATCTGGAAGTTTGACTTCCTTTGTCCATCTACCCCATTTCCTATTCACTTCCTTTGTCTATCTACCCCATTTCCTATTTACCTTCCCCCAAACACTCATACTTCTGGTGATCATCACTCTGTCCTATGAGCTTGTTTTTGTTTTGTTTTATAGATTTTATATTTAAGTGAGACCATGTGGTATTTATCTTTATCTGATTTATTTCACTGAGCATAATGCCCTCAAGTTCTATCCATGTTGTCACAAATGACAAGATTTCATTAGTTTTTATGGTTGAATAATATTCCACTGTGTATGTGCATGCTAGAATATTCTATTTCTATGAAAAATGCTAATGGAATTTTGGTAGAGATTACTTTGACTCTGTAGATTGCTTTAGGTAATGTAGATTGCTTTAGGTAATATACACATTTAAAGAGCATTCACTCTTTCTGTGAGTACAGAATATCTTTCCATTTATTTTTATCTTCTTCAATTTCTTTCATTTTGTTTTATAACTCTGGTTGTACAGAGATTTTCACCTTGTTTACATTTATTCCTCAGTATTTTCTTCCTTTGATTGTAAGTGGGATTCTTTTCTTTTTTTTTTAAAGATTTATTTATTTATGCATACAAGAGCTGGGGTACAGGCCAGAGGCATGGGTGGTGAGAGGATTCACCAGAGACAGAGTGGGGAGCAGAAGAGGCAGACTGACTGAAACACACTGCTGAGGAGAGCAGTGGGCAAGGCCAGAAAGGCCTGCCTGCACCATGTGGATCTCTTCCCCGGGTGGGCAGCAGGTATCAAACTCGTGCTGCAGTGGCTGCAGTTTGCTTCATAGTGCATTGCTTAACACAGTGTGCCACGAGGGAGGCCCTATAAGTAGGATTCTTTTTTATTTTCTCTGAGAGTCAAGTATTTGGTACAGAAATGGAACATGGTTTTGTGTATTCTTTTGTATCTTACAACTTTACTGAATTTATGTATTAGTTCTAACAGGTTTTTTTGGGTAGAGTCTTTTGAATTCTCTATATAAAATGTGTGTATATATATATATAATGTATATATACATGTATATATATATGAAATGTCTTCTGTAAATCATGACAATTTTACTTGTTCCTTTCTAATTTAGATGACTTTTAGCTCTTTTCCTTACCTATTTGTTCTAGATAGGACTGTCAATGCTATGTTAAACAAAAGCGGCAAGGGTGGGTAGGTATTCTTATCTTTTTTTCTCTCTCTCAGAAGAAAGGTTTCAGCTTTCCACTGTTGAGTAAGATGCTACTTGTGGGCTGTTGCTATAGTCATGTCTTCCTTCTGCCCCCCACAATAAGTTTATGTAATAACTTATTACATAAAATAAGCAGTAATATTATTACTACTTTACTACATAAAAAAGTAAAATTTTATTATACAAATAGACTCAAAATATTTGTGTATAGGACAGTAATTAGAACACACTAAGTGACTTTGCTCTCCATGCATTATGATCAAATGAAGATTGGTGATCCCTGAGCTTTTTGCTACTACTCAGATTAAGGTGAGCACTTCAAGACAAGTTAATTATCTTGCCACAATCAAGTCACAACTTGAAGGGCCGATACAAACTAAGGTTTTTCTAAATGATAACTTACTTATCTAAGATTAAAATTTTGTTTGAATTCTTTTGCACTTAGACTAAATTAACCTTCCTTTTAATAGTGTAAAATCTAAGCAACAAATAGAAGAAATGCCCTGTGTGCTAAAGTGGAAAATTCTTTTGTCATTTTTTTTCTTGCTGTTGCCTGGAGGGGAAGTTGTCTTGGAAGCCCTAATATTTCTTGGCCTTGGCCTTTTCCCTAGTATTTCATACAAAAGTGTTACGTTGTAAAAGAAAATTGCTTCACAAGCATTTGTTTGTATTTCTCATTTTTATAGTTACAGAAATCAGTAAATGGTGTTGTATATATCTTTGCTTGCTCATTTGTTTATTTTACAGACTATAGGAGAATCCTTTGATAATTTATTACTAAAACTCTTCATTTGGGTAGTAGAACTTACAAAAAATTTTAAAAACATTTCCTCATTTGGTCTGAAACAACCCCTAGATTATTAAACAACCCCTAGGTATTATACACATTTTGCAAGTGAATAAACCCACTTTCAGAATTGGTAAAGACTCATTTCTCAAACAGTTACATAGCTAATAAATGATAGAAGCTGGATTGGAACCCAGCTGTCCATTCTCCAGGGCCTAGACGTTGTCCATGACACTAAAAGGGACCTCAGGTTAGAAACTGGTGTTTGTAAATGAAAGACCATTCATGGAAGAATTTGACAAACTGCTGTAGTCAGGACCTCTGAAAGAACACCTAGAGTGAATATTCCTAAAAGTTAACAGATTACTTATGCAAAATGTATATGATTTTTAAAGTGTGTTTGCCTCAACCTATTATTGCTTAGATTCTGAGGAAATCAGAATACTCTACCTCCTGAAATCTCCTCTTCAGTTTTTCTCATTTCCAGATCTGGCTTGGGATTCCTGTCACAAGAAAACAGACAATTGTGTGTTACCTCACATCTCAATTTCTGAAAATCTTCCAATGTCACAAATCTAGAAAAATGGTGATTAAGCTAGGGTCTAAGGGAAGATCAATGGTTTGCTGATTTTTGAAAGGAAATAGTCCCTTATTTTTTCATATCTTATATCAACATATTGATCTATTTAAAAAAAAACAAAAACAACAATCTTCAAATAGGGAAAAGGTGATGAAACCAAAAGTCAGAGCCATTTTGTCTATTTCAACAATGATTGCCAAAGATGAAATGGAGAAACAGAGGTTTTTTAGACCACATAAAGGAAATCTTTGAGATAAACCTATGTTGGTTGAATGACACTGGATGATTTCATAAAAATTTGTAAAACTGCATTTTTTACAATTTATTTATGCATACAAGTGCTGGAGTGTAGACCAGAGGTTACGGGCAGGAAGGAGGATGGTAAGAGGAGTCACCAGAGACAGAGTGGGAAACCAAACAGGCAGATCTACTGAAATACACTGCTGAAGGGAGCAGTGGGTGAGACAGGAGAGGTCTGCTGCACCATGTGGGTCAGCTCCCTGACCGGGGATGGGAGTTGTACTGCAGTGGCTGCTGCTAGCTTCATAGTGCTGAAACTTAACGCCTTGTGCCACCAGGGAGACCACCAAAAATTTGTGAAATTGCATTTTAATGTTATAATAACCTTGAGAGATGGACATGATTATCTTTATTTTACAAATAAGGGTACTGAGACTCAGCAAGATTAAGTAACTCATCTGAAATCACACAACTAGAAAGTGGTTGAGCTGGGATTCAAACTCTGTCCTCCAAAATCTATACTGTTAATGATTATAATGCTTTAATGATCTAATTTTAATTTATAGTTAGATGCAGATGAAGTCTAATACAATACATCCCAATAGTATGATCATAAGCCAGTAAATGTGATAACAAAGACAAAGAATGAACCAAGTTCTCCATTGGTTTCTATTTTCTCCCACCATTTTGAAATAACTATTAATTAAATATTTAGTTACAACTATTAATTAACACATAGTTACAATGTGTCTAACACATTACGTGAGCCTTAAAAGCAATAACAATGGTTCAGACATTCAATTGTTTAAAAAAGAGGAAAAACAACAATATACGAAAGGCACACTGCAATGTCTCTTGGAGACAGACTTTTCCCAAATCATCGCGAGGCAGATTTATTTGTCATGTACATAGAAAAAAAGCAACTGCCCACGAACTTGTCTTACATCAATTCTGGTGGTTCTATAGCTATGCCAGATGCCAAAAAGGGGATCTCTTCAAGAACATGCACAGATCTTCACACAGTCCTGGTATTTGGCAATTCCTTAAATGGTTTAGGCAAGTTAAGAGGGACAATAAAGAAAGGAGAAACATAGCACTGAAATTGGTCATAGTGAAAATGCATACTGATGGCTACAGATACTCTTCTGGACAGCGTGGCGCCATCTTTTTTCAAGGGCCCTTGTTTAAGTGATTATTGAATATTTTGATGGGTTCTATCCACCTGGATCTATAAAAGTGGGGCTGAACATGGCAAATGCGAACATGCCCACCTATTAAAGAGGATACATTTCATAAACTAAATTCAATTAAGATGAAGATGGAAAATAAAGGGGGAAAAAAGATGAAGAGAGAAAACAATAGCCACGCTAAAAGCAGAGAAGCATTTGCCTCATTTGGAAGATGGTTCCACTTTGGCCATGTGTCCATGTGTCCAGTGGTGAAGGGAAAGAATTCAGTTAAAGAGCACAAAGTGCTAGGTATATGCAGTTAAAGATGAAATCTAAAAAACAATCATTTAGGGATCATTTAGGGATGGTTTAACATCTTAGTTCTTTGGTACTAGGATGTTGCGTATTATAAGTGACATTTAAGTCTCAAAGATTTATTCATATTTTCAGGAATGTGTTTGTACAGATGCACCAGAGGGCTGTATGTACCTAGTCGTTTTTTCCTCCCTTCCTGTCCATTCATTTAAGCTAAACAAACAAATTGGAGATCATAGTAATGAAGGCTTCAAAAACAGGCATAAGAAAACTATAAAATAACTTAAGATCAAGGAGCTGGGGCAAGCATTGAGATTTCTGCACAAGGAAGAGCGAGGTTAATGTAGCTACAAACCAACACGCAGCAGAGGAACCAGCACACATAGGTGGCATGGCTTGATGGACAGAAAGCCTGTAGGGTTACTGCCTTCTTTCAGATCTTGTGAAGAAAAGAAACTTGATATATGAATTGCCTTTATGTTCACATTCTAAAGAACAGCTAAATAAACAACGTTAGGGCACAATGTCCTATGCTTGTCCCTAGGAATTTCTTGAGCTGGGGTGGATGTGTGCCAGTGAGTATCCAATTCTGTCCCCAGTTTACACAGTTGTTTTTTTTTTTTAAATCAGACACCCCAAAATCCTCTCTTCGGTATGGTCAGCCAGCCCTACCTATCTTAATCAGGCCGCTTTCCCTTGCACCACACACAGTGGAGAAGAAATTTCTACCAACCCACCCACTCACCAGGGACTACAAGACTCAACTCACATCCTGCAAGCCTCAGGATGGAACATGAATCCTTTTAACTACCTGGGCACAGTAGCTGACTATCAGGAAACTGCCTGTGGCCTCCACACATTGCCACACTATTTACACAGCTGATGGAAGTTTGCCCTGGTTGAGGAATTTGGCTCCAGAGGATTCCCCTTAGAATTCCCAAAGGGCCCATTCACCCTGTCACACCCTCACAGATGCCTGTGGAGATAGGAACAGTGGGGTTCATTTTCTAACTTCTTCAGTACACACTATAATTCTACACATGTACTTAACAGTGGGGGGTCGGGGAACTGGGAGAGCCACAAAACCTAGCCTTATATGAGATATTATAAAAAGTATTTTAAGAAAAGTCAACAACTTTCTTCCCCTGCCACTCAAACATTCCTTTGCTTCATTCAGCAGCTTAAACTCTGCCCTTCATATTAGTAGGCACAAAGCAGGACTTGGACCTGACTTCCAACGGAAAGTGAGTCTTTCCAAAATGGAGAGAGGGAAGCTCAAAAAGTCCACCAACACTCAAAGCAGAGAGGAGAAACACAGGGCAGCAGAAGCTTTAGCATTCTTCTTTCATAATTTAAAGCCTTGCTATTAGTGGAGGAACAGAAAATAGCCAACGTGATTTTATCGTGACAATAAAACACAGCAGCGTGGTAAGAATAGATGGAGTAATTTCTTGAAGCCCTTCTAGCTTTTTTAAAGATTAGGATCAATTTTTATACTTTCAATTATGGAACTACATTAGAAATGGCAGCAAGCTATTAATTTCTTCAACTCTCACTACTAACTGGGATTGCAGTGGCAGTGCAATGCTGCCTGTGGTGGGCTCTGCTTTTCCTGGCCGTGAATGACCTCTTTCACTGGGAAACTTGGTCAGGAAACAGCTCTCCATTAGGGAAAGGGGCGTGCATGAGATGTAAATGTATATCCAAATGTTCCCTTTCTTAATATCCTTCCCTTGATGCTAATTTTCTCCTCACCTAAATCATTCATCATCTTACATTGCTCAAGTAAACGCCATCTGAATCAGCTCAACCTAAAAAATAGTAATATGAAGAAGAAGAAGGAAAAGAAGAGAATCTGAATCTATCCCCCCAACGCCTGTGACTTCTTTCCTTTGGGTGAAGCACAAATAAAGTCTCAAGGCTAAGACCTTAGGTTTGGATGTCAAATTCTTTGAGTGTAATTCATCTCTCCCAAATGGCTATGCACCTTGACAAATTACTTTCATTTCAATTTTCCTTATTTACACGTTTCCTTATTTGCAAAATGGGCATAAAGAGTAGTGCAAAACTTCTGAGGAGGTTGTGAAGATTAAACATACAATTTGGTTGGCACCTGAAACAAAGTGAGCACTGAATAAACATTTAAGATCTCTTTACTGGCTCTTCCATCTCTAAATGATCAGATTCAAGTAGATCACACAAGGATGGAGGAAGACAACACTGATTAGAGGTAGACAGAGTCACATGTAGTTTTGAACTCTCAGTAGGGCAAAGTAAATGAAAGTCGATGTATTCACCCTTTTGTTAAAAGTCCAAACATGATATTTTACTGGTGATTATTTACAGGATTATGATTTGTAAGAGGTGGGAAGAAAACAGTCTTTCCATGTATGTGATAATAGGGAGAACTTTAAGAAATTGAGAGCTTAAGGGGAAAAAAAACAAGAACGACAAGTTTTTTTGCTTTGTTTTAAGGAAAAGTAAATGAACGGGCAACAAACTAACTTCATGTTCAGTTGATCTCCATGATAATGCTGGTGTTTGAGGACAGGCATAACCTCACATTATAGGCTTACTGGGATTCACAGAGGGAGTTGTACTATAAATTACCATGGACTCTGGGGTATTGAATTAGATCCACAGTGTAACTGGATCTCTGCCCTTACTCATCTCAGATGGTTGAGCTCAAACCATTTCTCATCCTGTCAAAAGGGACATTTTGGCCTGCAATTAAGAGAAAAGAGACCAGAGTGGAGAAAAGCTGGTGGGAGTACTGGAACAATCTTTTACTATGTGGCAGTAGGTTTATAAATTTGTTGAGCCTCAGTGTTCTTATCTGGAAAATGGAATGCACTAGTAGTGTTATAGACTACATCTCCATAAAAGAGGGATTTATGCATTCCATCACAGTGCAATGAAGGGGTGCCATTTTCTCTGTCCCCACTTACCTGAAGCTGCCTTGGACTACAAGTCTTAGTATGCTATGCACAGGGCTTTCTGATCAGGGGAGCTAGAGAATTAGGGGTGGGAGTAGCTAGGTGGACTTATATAACAGGGAGCATAGGGAGCACCTGACTTGTACCCTGGTACTGCTAGGAAGGAGACTTAGAGGAGACACATAGAGGACAGACATACAGGGGCATTTGGAAGAGATATACGGGTGAGAGACATTTGGAGAGGATGTCCTTGGCAGAACAATGGCAGCAATTATCTTGATCTGTACTTTTGCATCCCTCCCATCCCAGACTCCTTATTTGTGGCTCCCCACCAGTAGGTACCTTAGATTTGTGGCAAGTGTTTGGACCTCAGCTGGCCCTGCTTTAGACTTATCCCATTTGCTAGGTACTTGCTCACTAGGGGATGGGTGATTTGGGGGTCTTATTGGGAAACTGTTATTAGGACTATCCTTTCTTGTCTCTCTAAACACACTAGTTCTACCAAAGATCTTTCACATAAAGAATATGCTGCCTTTGCCTTTGTGCAGCAGATGGCTGTATCTCTTTGAAAGTGTGTACGTCTTAATAGTTTGGGGTTCCTGGGTGCCCCTTGGTCACATGCTAATAACAGTACCAATCTCAGGTACTGTTGGAACATTCTATGTGAAAATTACATGGGGGACAAAGGTCTTCCACTAGTAGCTGGCAGAGAGCTAATCCAATTTTTCATTTTACAGATAAGAAAACTAACATCTAGAGAGTTTACAATCTAGCCCATAGTGCGTTTGTTTCAAAGCCTGGATTCTTATCTAAATCCTGATTCTTCATTCAGGGTTTTTGTACTAACCATAACTCTTTTCTCTCTATGGAGTTTTGCAAGTATTTTCCTGCACTGATTTTGCTCTTATCTGAACATCAACAGCATTTTTGCACTAGTACCATTAGTAGAGTATATGGATTATAAACTTATAAGGTTATAAACTTATTCCCTGCACTACATTATAAACTCCTTGAAGTGACAGAAGAGGTTTAACATGTCTTCAGTCTATCAAAAGGGATCCACTCAAATGCTGGGCATATAGTATTGTTAATTAATTGATAAAGTGGTTTCTTTAGGAAGAGACTTAACTGTTAAATATTACAGTGGAGAAGAAACTGAGTAGTATCCAGGTCTGCAGATTAACCCAAGGAAACAGGTTTTGAACATGCCTAAAGAGACCCATAAAAAATTAACTGCAAGGGAATTCAAACATGCGAATAAGGAACAAAGAAAACTGAGAACTCTCTCTCTTTGTGGAAATGTTCTGAAAGATAGTCTATTTTAAGAAAAAAATGTTGACATAAACCACTGGTTCCTGACCCACAGCTCATAAATCCTAAATGTTGCAAAGTTAATACAAAGGATCTGGAAATTAATTTGTACATTAAATTCTATGGAATGAATAAATTATGTCTTGCACCTATATAAAATACTGTTTTCCTCATATGTATGTGGAGTCTATTTTTATTTAATAAAATACATCTTTTAAAGAATAAATTCTTTAAAAGCATTTTTTTACTTTATTGTAGCTTTTTCCTATTGTGTATTTTTAAAATCAATCAATAAAACAATAGCTAACATTTAGTGAGCATTTACAGTGTGGCAAGCACTGTTAACCATATTACAGAGATTATTTTTTCCTCTCTTCTTAGCCCCCAAAGGTAGTACAATTATTTGCTCCATTTTACATGTAACAAAGTGGTAGAGTTTATGTAACTTACCCTTTGGTTTTACTGGTAGGAAATAATGGAGTTGGAATCTGATTTCAAAATTTGTGGTAGTATTATCTATTGTTCAGCCATTTCTTAATAGAAAAGTATAAAGTATTTTACTCACTTTTTATCCAGGGTATGTATGTAGGAGGTTGGTATTTGTAGAGGCAGGAAGCCATGGGCCATGTATTCCATGATTCTGGCAGACAGGTCAAGGAGGAGTCCTGGAGCTCTGGGTGGCTTTTTCAGGCTTTTATTAATCTCTCTGCATCAGAGGCAACCAGGTACTTGGTATGCGGGGGTCCTGGAGGAGCCTCCTAGCCGCCAGCAAATCTTCACTCTCTGGGTTCCTACCACTTCTGCTTCTTCTGCCTCTGCTCTCCTTCCGCTATGTCTCTTTCTGCTCTTCTCCTGGCATTCTCATGATGCCATCCTCATACGCCCCATGTCTCAGCTCAGGTGCACCCACCTGCGCATGCCCACACCCTACTTGAGGTGCCCACCATCAGGCATGCGTGCAGGACCATGGGTGTCTATTTGTGACACTAATGGTAGGAGGGTGGAAAAACCTGATAACCTTCATTTACCCTACAGTATTTATCCATGAAATCTGATGTTTAAAAATGATTCTTATATCTACAAGGTCTATAATGCAAAAAATAGAGGTTAACCATGGTTCCAGAGTAATTAGTTCTCTAACTTGAGGCAAGTCAGGTGTTCAGAATTAAGGGAGACACAACTGGTTGATTTCTAGGGAGAACACTAAGCTGGGAATTCTCTATTCTTCAACACAACATTTCCCAAAACAGAGTATGTAGGATTCTAGTCTCAAAGGACACTCCACAGGAAAAGATTCCCATGGTCAAACAAGTTTGACAAACATCATAAACTAAAAACAAACAAACAGAAAAACAAAACAAAACAAAACTTCTAGGTTCAGTTTCAGAACGGAATATCTTCTTTTGGAAATTTACAATTACACTTTTACATATGAAAAGTTTTGAGAAGGCCCACAAAGTCCTGGATTACACAAAAACATGTTCCCTTCTTGTAAGACTTCTCAACAAGGAAGCCCTTTCCATGCTGTAGAAGCTAGGGTACCCTGAAAATATCTGGGCATCAAACCCATTCTGTACTGGAATGTTTCATCAAACTAGTTCCACAGAACACTCTTAGATTATAAGGCTAGTTTGGCAGTTAAGACATTTTTGTATAATGTGATAGGTTAGGAAAAATGAGCTTTTGAGAATCTTCCAAAAACTGTCATTCTGTGATGGTATTGACTTTCAGAAAGCTCTTTATTCTAAAAGTATACTTTTAGAATAAAAGTCTAAGGGCCATAGAGACTGCTAATTTCTTCATTGTGTTCAAGCACAGAATACAATTTTTATAACAGTAACACTCTGAAGGTTAATTTCTTTTCTTCAAAGCCTATTCCAGGCTACTGGTTCTCAGACTTCATTATCATCAGAATCAGCTGAAGGGCTTGCTGATGTCCAGATTCAGTAGATCTGGCAGGAGGACTGAGAGTTTTAAGGCAAGACCCCAAGTGATCAAACTAATACCACTATCCAGGGAATGCAATCCACATCTAGAGCTCTTCTGTTAGATTTAGATCATGAAGTGGAAAGTGGAAGAGATGTGATTGGTCTGTTTCCATTATCTAGAGTTGTCTTTTCTCTTGCTTTCTTAAGCTTGATTCTTTGCTATTCAGCCAAATGACTGCATGTTTTCTTTGTGCTTTATATTTTTTACTTACAAAAGTTTTAAAAGCTTCAGGTATCAAAGATGAAGATAGGAGTTAGGAGACTAGAAAGTGTTTTGATGAAGCTTAAATAGAAGAAAATATTCTGTTTAAATTATTTAAGAGCTAAATATTTGTCATATGAATTATATATTTTGATAGAATGAACTCATTCTTGTCTCACTGAAGTTGTGATTAAGTAATATTTTGTCAATATAGAGATGTTTTCCATCACTGACACTGCAAATATTTTCCTACAATAGAAATATCTATAATGCTAGAGAAGCTATAAAATAATGATGTCTGAAAATTTATCTACAGACTCAAGAAAGTATGACTGATACAATGAGTCCCCAGGAAATAACATGTTAAATTACCCTCAATTTGAGCTATTTACAGATTTACATATTTCAATTTTAGATATGCCCAGGAAAATTGACAGTTTCCCCAACTCTTCAGTTTGAAGTTTCTCCTTTCTTTTTGTCCCTCCCCAGCTCTATGAACCTGTCAAGGAAGAAAGGACAGAAACTGAGGATCTTCTAAGGTCTCCGTCATTTTACCTATATCAAATTTGTATTGAGAATTGCCTTCAAGAAAGCTGAGGTCCAGAGAGTTCTGGTTGCATGGATAAGTAGCAGCATTAGCCCACAACCCAGCTACAATAATTCCAAAGTCCACTCTTCTCTGGCCTCTCCTCATTAACTCTTCTGCTTCCAGCCTTTAGTGATCCTCAAATGGAAAGAACAACCATAAGGGAGAATTATTTGGTGTTGGGATGAATTAGCCATAATACTTAAACTTCAAAATAATCATTTTCACATATGTGTCACCTTAAAGGTGAAAATATCTGAAACTAAAATAAAGTGAAGGAGGCAAGGTGGGTGCTATTAGATAAAATTAAATAATGTTTTACTCAAAGGAATACAAAATGTTACACCTTCAAGACTATTGTATAATAAGTCTAGCAAACAACCCAAGAGTATAATAAAAAAAAGGACAGTTGAAGGTTTTCCTTGAGCACATTTACATTAATCTGAGGATTAAGAAGTACAGGGAGCATCAGATTTTCTGCTCTAACCATGGTAGAAAACACCACCACCACCAACTCCCAAGCACTACTTTGATATAAAGCATGGCAAGGTTCTTGGCAAAAAAGAAAACATCCTTCTACATAGACTCTGAAACCCTGTACAAACAAAGTTCTCCCAAGTAAGCTGAGCTCTGCCCACAGAGCATTCTTTAGGGCTTAGTGTATGTGTAAGCTGAATTCTCAGCTATGTCAAGAAGGATTTTATGAATGTGTGACATTAGATTTTAAAAGAAGGCCACAGAAGTTGACAATGACCTAAACCAGCCTGGAATATCAGCCTGTCAGCAAAGACAATGTTACTACATAGGGTTGCTCTGTGACTCTGAAACTAGGCCAGAAGCTGCCAGTTTTAATAGTATAGGAGTGGGAGAGATACAGCAGTTGGGTTATTCACAATACTTTAGATTCATCAAAGACGGTTTGTGTATAGAGCTCTACTACTCTGGGATCTGCTGGTTTTCACTGGTTGATTTCCCAGATTATTTTGGTAACCTTTGTCAACAGAATCCCAGCTGCTTCTACAGACTTTTAACAGACATACAAACCGCTGTTCCAGGGAATAATATCAACTCCCTGTTCATTCAGCTATCAGCATTTCTGGCTCAAAAACACTGAGCAACATAAGTTAATGAACTTCTTTTCTTCCTGCTTTCATGTAACATTTACTCGCTTCCCACTTGTCTGAGAGATACTGGTGATTCAAAGATGATAAGTCGTGGTCTGTTCCTTCAAGAATCTTGGTCTAATCCATAAAATAAACATAAAATGCACTAGATGCTATAATGGAACAGATATTATAATAAAAGATAGAACATTGTGGGAGACAGAAGGTAACAACCTACTTCATCTAGATTCACAGAAGTGACATTTTAACTGAGGGCTAGGAACTTACCTGATGAGGAAGGGGGTGATAGGAATTTTCAGGTGGAGAGAAGACCTGTCATTGTGTCAGTGTGATAGGGTGTGTCATGCTAATAAATGGTGAGAAGTTCTGTGTGGTCACAGTATAACAGGGTGGTCCACAGGAAAAGAGGAGTTTCTATGTTCCCTGCCTCAGCCAAGGGAGGGTGGAGCTGAGCAGGGAGAAGTTAGAGAGGGACTAGGAAGCAAGGAAGAAAGAAGGAGAACAAGAAGTAGATCTGGAGGAGGCACATGGAGCAAAGAGACATGTGAAGAAAATACACTTGCTTCTAGGTCCTGGACTGGTTGAAACAGATGTGGGTGAGAGTCCTGTGGGAGGTTAACAGTGACAGCTTTTATCTTGATTTTGCTTCTTTTGTGCCAGATGTGTTTGGGTCCTTCTGCCCCTTTTCTATGGGTCCCCACCAGAAAGTGCTTTAGACTTGTGGAAGGCTTTTGGGTCTTGCTTTGGGTCAATCCTGTTTGGTTGGGCTTTTATACTTGAGGGGATGGGTAACTTTGAGTCCTTAATTTGAAATATATTTGAAAGAAATATATTCTTTGTCTTTTCTGTTGCACACTAATTGTATTAAATAAAGTTCCTTTCCATTAAAAGTCTTATATGCTTTGTCTTAACGTGGCAGATGGCAGAACCTATTTAGAGAGGGCAGATTTGGGGGTCATGGTGCCCCGCTTCCTGTCCTATAACAGCAATGACAATTTATGAAAACAATACATACAGAAACAGCAGAAAGTCTATACTTCCTTAGCTAGGGAAAGGGTTTAGGGAGGACTTGGGGAAATGAAAGTAGGTTTCCAGGGCTGCTGAGACATAAGTTCACTGAGATGAGGGAGGGTAAGTGACATAAATTCCCAAGGGAGTGACTCGTCTTACTAAGTATGCAATCCAAATACATCTGGATGTCTTTGCTGAAGGAAGGTCAAACCTAGTTATGAACTGTCCTGGTTTAAAACATCATTTCTATAGAAAGAGTCCCTGCTACCTTTCTCTTACAGATCATGAGAGAAAGTCCTCCTTCCCTTTCAAAATACTGTTGTATTACCACCTGCCAAATGATCATTTCCCCCACCCTTTCTCACCTCTCCTATGCATCTTCTACATTGCTGTTAGTTATCTTCCTAAATGCAGTGTTAAAACCTGACTTCTCAGTGGCTGTGGAAGTCAAAAGCTCAAGGGCCTCCCTGGTGGTGCAACGGGTTAAGCAATACATGGTGAAGCAAAATGCAGCCACTGCAGCATGAGTTCAGTCCCTTGCCACGGGCCAGGAAGGTGACCCACATGGCGCAGCAGACCTCTCCTCCCTCATCCACTGCTCCCCTCAGCAGTGTGTTTCAGCTAATCTGCCTGTTCTTTTCCCTACTCTGTCTCTAGTGAATCCTCTTAACCCTAGCTCCTCTGGCCTGGACCCTAGCTCTTGTACACATAAATAAATCTTTAAAAAAAAGAAGTCAGAAGCTCAAAAACTTCTTTAAGCAGCCTTAGTTTTTCCTCAAAAACATATTTTCTATACTTCTAGGCTTTCACTCATGGAGGAATGACATGTCTTTTCACCCTATTCTCAATATGTCAAAATTCTATTTGTCTGTCAAAGTCCAGTATGATGACCACTTCCTCAATAAAACTGCTCCCCCGCCCCAATATTGTGTAAAATTTTTCTGAGTGATTTGTCACTCAGAAATCTCTCTCTTTTTTTAATGTGTATGTGTATGTGGAGGGTAAATGAAGATTGGTGAGGATTTTATGCCACTGGCTTCAGTAGCTATCACCTGCAGCCTTACTTGTGCTAATGCAGGAGGAAGCCCAGAGGAAAGAGCAGGTAGAGATTCGCAGGGGTCCAGGTTGCTGTCTCTACTGACTTGTTTTTCCTGTGTTCGCTTAGAAAACCTGTGGTGTGATGCCAAGGTCTCCAGGGTTCTCTTTTAAGCTATCTGAACTGCTGGTGAACCTACTGCACCTGGGATGGTTGCAAAATAATATGATAGTGTTAAAACTACACTGAAGATTACCCAGTTTTTCCATTTTTTGGCTTCTCTTTATTTCATGTCCTTTCACACTTGATAACTATAATTTCTTTTCATTCTTCAAGCCAAAGAAGATTATGGTTACCAGAGGGAACAGGTCAAGGGAGGAGAGAATGAGGGAGGGAGGCAGATGGGGTATGGGCACAGGTATTTTGGTAGAAGGTGAAAAAAAACCTTCCTTTAATTCTTGCCCTCTTGATCATTCCTTCCTCTTTGACCCATATCCTCTTGCTGGTTCCATCTAAGTACCTATTTGCTTTCCCTTGTCTTTTAGGTAGTATTTGGGAATTTTTGTTGAAGTAGGCATCTTAACTAGGGAAAAGAGGAAGGAATAGAAAATAAGATTGGTTTTAGAATAAACACAGTAACTAACTCCCAGATAAGATGCAGCTGATCATTGAACAAGTGAGATAACGGTTAATAGCAAAAATGGAAGATTGTATTTTCCACAGGTGATTCTTATAATAATCTCTTTTATAATATGACTTCCCAGCAAGAAATGGAGCCTATTTCCCTCCCCTAGAAACTGGGATGACCTATGACTTGCTGGTAACCAATAGAAAGCTGCAGAGGCAATGCTGCATGATTTATAAGCCATCAGCTTCCTCCTGGTCCTCTTGGAGTGCTTGCTCTGCCTATATTAAGTTTCTGTGGTACCACACAAACCAGGCCTCCCTGGTGGCATAAGGGGTCGAGCGCCACACTGTGGATCTTCCCCAGCAACTAGAGCGAGTTCAATCCCAGGCCAGGGATGGGACCCACTTGGTTGCAGTGCCCTCTCCTGCAGTGTATTTCAGTTGATCTACCTGTTCTGCTCCCCACTCTGTCTCTGATGAATCCTCTCACCCCCTCCACCCCACACCTCTGCCCTGTACTCCAGCAAGCTCTCATGTGCATTGAATACATAAAATCTTTTTTTAAAAAAGTTTCTGTGGTACTACAGAAACTATGTGTGTAGATGTAGGTGTCCCAACAGACAGTCCCAGCTGAGCTCACACTTCAACCTCATCACTAAGGTGCCAGTCATATAGGGAAAATCATCTTGGACACTCTTGACCAGTCCATCTGCCAGTTGGGTACCACTGAGTGACTCAGTCTTCTCAGTAGTAGAACAATTTCCCAGCTGAGCCCTGCCCAAATCCTGACTGGGAGAACCTATGAAATAAAATGTAATCAATACTGTTTTAGGCTACTAAGTTTTGGAGTATGTCGGTACACAATAGTAAATATCACACTATTCAGGGAATGAATCCCTGTCCCTGCCTTTTATTTCTACAGCTGATCTGAGAGAGTTGTAATCCCTGACCAATTCAAGATGAACCTCAGAACACCTGACAATGTATAGAATTTGGTTGAAACCAGCGAGTGGCTTGGGTCCTGCCTGGGGAACCCAGGCAGGGTCCCATGCTGGGTCCTGAACATGAGGCCAGAAGCTACTGTGAGGTCCCGAGGCTACCAGCAAAAGGCACTGTCACTGACCTCACCAATGGAGGTGTCCCTTTCTGGGTCTGCAGAAGTTCACTGCACTTCATAGAAGCATAAATAAGAGGTTGGAGCTCTGAGATTCTTTGTGCTTGGAAAATGGTGGAGACTAGAGCTCAGTCAATCCTGTTTTAGGAATTGACTGAATGTAGAGACCGCTAGCAATGTGGCAGTACTATTTCCTGAAAGGCAGTGGGTACCTGAGGTATCACAGGGCACCACAAGCATCTGCTCTTGGATATGCTCTCCTTTTCCTGAGATATTTAGGCTATATGAAGGTTGGAGGGTTAGGGCCCGCCTGCTGGACTCTGTGTGGGGACTCTCTGAGGATACAGGTGCCTGCCATGAGCATCTTCACTTGAAGGTATCACTGGCTAGTGTAGCTTATCCAGTATTTGTATTTCTCTTACCATCATTCAAGTGTGGAACTTATTAGCTAGCTGTTAGAACCGACAAAGCTCCCTTAGAGTTTTCAACCATTATTTGGAGGCCCAAATGAAACATTCCTCTTCTCTGAGCTCACAATAGCCTCTTTTTCCTAAGGACCATATTTAAGATCTCTCATACTGATTCAAACCTATTTATGCCTGAAGGAGAGGCCAACTCAAGACCCATCAATGCAAAGGCCCTCCTAGTTTTCCTGGAAAATAAATTGTGAGATTTCTGATGTTTAAAGCAGTGTTACTCTACTGGGAGAAGAGATCAAATCACGTCCTATATTTATAGACAAGCTCTAATATTCTTATTCAAGGGGCATTTTTGAAGTCATAACTCTTAAGAATGTTGCTGAAGCTACATTTTTTTTTTTACAAGAGTAAGAATCTGTTGTGATTTTCAAATGGCTGACAATTTTGTCAATCAAATACCTTATTTTCACTCAGTTGACAAACACATCATTTTCAGGATTTTTGACTTCATATTTCCTCCACGTAAATATTAGGATTTCCCAGTCTCCTGGAAAGGCTTCAACTTTGTATCTGCTTTTAGAATAAAGTCAGAGATTTGTTAACCATACTGCAAACTAAAATGTTAAACAAGAGAGCCTTTCACTCGTGGAGTCAGGCCAAAAAAAAAAAAGACTTGAATCAAAACAAATGAAGGAACTGGCTTTTGGGCCAGACAGAATCAATTGTTTTCAGGTCCATTTTGCTTTGGGAGCTTAATGAAGACTGATCACTGGACAAGGGCTGGCACCAGCCCTGACGACCCAAATTGCCTATCTGGAGTCATGATATCTTTGCTTTCATGTCCATTTCTCATTATCCCCGACTAATGGCATATATGTTAGTTAGTCTATTAACAGACTACTGCTTGTTAATTAACATTTACATTATTGTTTAAATATTTAAGCAGGACTGTTAAGTCACTTTCTAAATGTTATGTTATGTTCAATTATGTAGTCACTGAAGCTAAATTTAAAAAACCAACCAGTGATTTTTCAATGGAATATCTGCCTCCTTTTACCCTAAAGTTCCTTGAGGGCAGAATCTGAGTGTGATTCATTTTTGAATGGTTTTTAATGCCTGGCACAGTGCCTTGAACACTGAAGTGAAGTCATTTTGGAATGAATTAAATGAAGCTGCTTTAAATAGAAAATGGTGGATTCCTCATGAGACTATGTCTATGTAGATTGATTCTCTGACAACCACGTGATTTAAAAGGCACATTTATACAGCACTGTGTAGTTTGCAAACACTTCCACACATATATTGTCTCTAAGCCAAGTGTCCGTAAACTTATTTCACTGTTGAGGAAACTGACCTTTAGAGAGATTATGGGATTCATTCCAGATTTTATGATCTTCTAGTTTATGGAAACAAAATCTCACCCACACCCACACACCCCCATCCACACCCCCCACACCCACACACAGACACTCATCTGCCAAAATTCATTCATGCATTTAATATGTCTCAATCCACATACCTCATTATTGTCAGTTATATTTACAAGGGCAGGGGAATGGAGATGCATTGGATAGCAAATCTAAAGTATCACTTTCTTCAACCGCAGCTTGCCATGCCCATGTTCCCTTGCCAGAGGACACACAGGGTAGCTGATGGGATCTGAGGTGGTTACACCGGTCAACCCAAATTCTAGTGCGTACACATAAAATTCAGTGCTTGGCTTTGCAAATGCTCATTTCCATCAGGTACAAAATAGGGAAGCAACAAAAAGTCAAGTTTAACTTATAAAACCTAAAGTTATGGCCCAGAAAAATGTTGAAACTAAGTTTTCTTGATCAGAATCAGTTTAGACTTCCCTTGCAATAGTAGGAATATGGCAGTAAAGTAAACTCCATAATGTTACTTATTTTGACATATTTCTAAACATTATATAAATATGCTTTTTATCAAAATGACTTAAAGTGAATAGGCACCCAGGACAGAAAGATGTGCTTGCCATTCCCCCACCTTTGCAGTTCTGCAAGTGGGGTGTGAGTGGCAGGTGGAGCAGAAGGCATGAGCAGCTTGGGGAGGGTTGCCTCCTCCTTTTGTGAATCAAAGCCAAAAAATGGTTCTCCACTGCTACTGGTTCTTTGATCTCTTGCTCCCTATTTTTAGAACTCTTCTGCCCAACATCCTCTGCCCTATTGCCATGACCTTTCATGACACACTTCTCCTGGTGGTTATTTTGGGATCATATTTTTTCCTAAAGTATTACTACAGCTAGAATTAATGTATGAGGTAGATCAACACAAGTCCTTGCTTGAAAAAGTATCCAGAGCACATGTTCCCACATGAGGGTGAGAGAACGGGTGTACAAAGGACAGACACATCATCCATATTTTTAGTCATCAAAGCATTCTAGAAGGTCTGATTAATACTGTAGATATCACAACCTCACAGCACAGCACTGTCTAGGTGCAGAATCTAGGCACACATATTTTGAAAGTAAAAATTAAGTATTTTCTTGATCAGAAATATTTAAACTTTTCTTGGGATATTATGACTATTACAGGAAGGTAAAATTCTCCATAATGTCACTTATTTTGATGTGTTTCCAAACATTATATAAATACACTTTTCATCAAAATGATTTAACAGCTAAAGATGTGTGTGTGTGTTGTTTAAGGGGTAAAAAAAAGGGAAGGCACAGCCATAAATAAAATACAGAATTTATCACTTCAATTGTTTTTTTTTTCCCTCAGACTTTACCTCTCCCTAATTTTATAAAGTATATATAGGGAGAAGGGCAGAGAGATCAAGCATGCTTTGGCTGTTCAGTATCCTTTTCATTTTTTACACAGACTTTTTAAAAGGAGAACAAAGGTTCCTCACCAGAAATAAGCATGACAAACAGATCCAGGGGAAAATTTCTCTTCACTGAAGACAATCTTTTGTGTTAATCATTATTTCTTCTGTATCAAATACAGTGCTAAATAAATAGCTACATGAATGATATAATTTGATACAATGATAGTGAACCTTTAATGATCAGGTAGTATATGGTTATGTAATAAGCACTGTTCTACAAGATCTACATGAGTTCAATCACTGAGTGCTTACAAAGAACCTTCGAGATATGTACTTATACTCTCTCCATTTGAGACATCAGGGTATTTAAGTAGAGAGAGGCAAGATATATTATTCCAGGTCAAACAGTCCTTCAGTGAAAGTCAGAATTCTCCATTAGTCACTTTGATATCTACAACTTATGCTTGTGGAGGAAAGAAATGGGTTTTCTGTTTCCACTACATCCATGAGGAATTTGCAAAGAAGAGCTAAGCTTACTCAGTATGACACATTGAATTGTGTCCCTTCAAAATTCATATGTTGAAGTCCTTACCCCCATGACTTCATAATGTGACTGCATTTGGAGATAGTTTTTAGAGTAATTAAATTAAAATGAGCCCAAATCCAATGTGTCTAGTGTCCTTATTAGAAAAGGAAATTTGGTTACACACATGTAGAGAGGGGAGACCAGGTAAAGACACAGGAAGAAGATGATGTGCAAGCCAAGGAGAGAGGGATGCCTCAGAAAAGCCAACCCTACTCACACATTAATCTTGGACATTTAGCCTCCAGAATTGTCAGAGAAAAAGTTCCTATTGTTTAAGCTACTTAATCTGTGTTACTACAGACTAGTAGACCAATACATTCAGGATTAAAATGTAAAACCGGGCCAAGGAAAACACATTTAGTCCAAGTTAGTGAAAACAAAAACAATCCAAGGCAGACAGTGGCTTCCCTTCTATGGACAAAGGTTGACTGTTATGTAACTTTTGCAAGTTCTCAATTAGGTGGGAGGTGGTATCAAAACATTCTTTTTGATGGCCCAGACAGCTCTATTCTCATAGTACCCCTGATGAAAACTGAGACTGAAAACTCTGACTACAGTTATAGTTTGTGATGGGTATACATCATTTCTATATCTACAGGTCTTACCCTCAGATATTTCCATGTTCTGAGCAAAGTTCTTTCTTTTCTATATACTCATTCACACATTTATCAGGTACTTCATATTTCAAAGTAGTTTTTAGTATAAAAATTATATTACAAAGAAAATAAGAATGTAAAAATCACTCAGTCCCATTATCCACAGACAAATGCCATTAACAAAGAACATATTAAGTTCACCTTTGGACAAGAAAAGTCTGAATATCACAGATCCCCTTGTATGCAAATTTTCTTATGAACAGATAATGTAAACTTATGGTATTGAGAAAAGCAGTACAGCACTCACACAACTTTAGCAACAAAAAAATAATGTGACTATTTCAGGAAATAAACCATAGTGGTTTACATAGAGACACTAGTTCCATGCTTCCTGGGTTCCAATCTAAGCCTTATTATTTATTAAACATGTGGCTTTACCATATTGCCTAACATCTCTGTGTTTTAGTTTCCTGCAATGTAGAAATAATAGTCCTACCTCATAGAATTGATACAAGAACCAAATAACTTAATATTGAAAGCACTTAGAAAAATACAAGTAAGACTGTAAGCACTGTTTAAGAATGCAAATTACTATTATTTATGAAAGTTGATACAGTGTCGAGAGAACTAATATTTAAAGAGATAATAAATACAGGAAATATTGTAATGAAAAATACTTGGGTACCAGGAGAGTCAGTTTTAATTCTATACTATCAGTAATTAATTGTATGACTGTAGATCTTAGGGTGAATCTATGCCTCATTAATTTATTTGTTCCTTCCTTATTTCCTATTGTCGATGCTGATTGAGAACCTAGTTATTATGCTATGTTAAGTAGCAGCATATTCTCTCAGGGTTCTTCAGGGAGTTAAGTTATATAAATAGGCAATTAAAATAGTGTAACATATTAAATACAATGATGGGATCTCAGCATTCCCTGCTACTTTCAAAAAGTCTGTGAGTCCATTGGTGTGATCGAACAGTTGTCACCCTAAGGAAAGTCAACTTAGCGTGTAGACTTCTGACTCCTGTTCTATCTTTGACCATGCTTCTGTCATTGCTGATGTTAGCTCTTGCAATTAAACTTTATTAGCGAGTAGATGAATAGGTGAGTAATTCCTTTCTGACTTTCCAAAAAAGTTGCAAATGAGTAAGAGATCAGCATATTTGACAGAGTTCCTTCTAATCCCTCCAAAAAATGAAGATTTAATTGACTACACATTTTTATCCTCAGGGAAGAAATTATTTTTAAGATAACACTACAGTCCTGATTACTACAATTTCTAGTTTCAGTGTCTTCTAATTGTTAATAACCCTTGCATTTCAGGGTAAAACAGAAGACCAGAAAATACATATTTTATTTTTTGTAAAAAGCAAATATGAGAAGTTTTAGAACTATAATTTGATTGCATTAGCAAATAATATTTGAGAAACATGGATTTGAAGTAGAAACTATACAAATGTCAGCAAATACTTAAGGATCCCTAAAGATAATAGTGCAAAGTTCATTAACACTTTACAGCAAAGATCAGTCACCTCTGTTCTATTTTAAATGTTTTTCATGGAGCATAATAAAAGCTTATGTTATGGGAAGAACTGTGTTGTTCCCCTAAAATATGTCCAAATATGAACCCCTCATCCCTGTCAATGTGACCTATTTAAAGGAGAGTGTTTACTATGAACTGAATGTTTACTAAACACCTGCCCCCACCTTCACCAAATTTATATTCCCATGCCCAAACTGCTAATTTGATATTTGAAAGAGGATCCTTTGAGAGGTAATGAAGATATGGAGTGGTATCTTCATGAATGACTTCTGTGAGTTAGAAGAGGAGACACGATAGAGATGATCACTTCTGCTTTCTGAGCCACATGGGGACTTAGGAAGAACAATTGTGTACAATTATATACAGGGTCTGTTGGTATCTTGCTCTGAGCTTTTTCAGCCTCCACTGTTGTGAGAAATAAATGTTTATTTTTTAAGCAATCCTGTTTATGGTGTTTGTTATAGTTGCCTGAATTGACTAAGACAGAAACTGGTACCAATAAGTGGGGTGTTAACTGTAAAAAATGCTCATAAGTATAGAAGTAGCTTTGAAACTGGAAGCTTTTCAATGTACATGCTGCAAAATGTCCAATATTGTCATGAGGGAACTTTGAAAGGTGATTCTGGGGAGAGCTCAGAAAGAAAAAAAGAGTTATAGAGAAAATTTCAATCTTAGAGAATATATAATGACCAATAGAACATTGGTAAGAATAATGAACAATAAATGTCATTCTTGTGAGGTTTCAGATGGAAATAAACATTCTGGACAATGGAGAAAAGGTGATTTTTTTTTTTGTAAATTGGCAAAGAATGTGACTGACTAGTGTTGGAGTGGAAAGTAGAACTTGTGATGAAGGTGGGTATCTAGCTGAGGGTATTTCTTAACAGTGTTGCAGCAGTGACTTGGTTCCTTCTGACTGCTTCTAGTAAAATGTAAAAAGAAAGAAATTAATTGATTAAAGAGTTGTTTAACAAAGAGGAGCCAGGATTTAAAAATTTGGAAAATCTGACATTACAAATTTTGTCAGTTACAAAATCTGAAGAACACATAAACGGCGGTGGACTGATCATTTGATAAGGAGATTATTGCAGGTATGAATCATGGACTTAATCATCGCATTTTATCATAAGCCGGGAACTGACTTGGGATGATAGCAACAGAAACACTGCTAGTGGACATAAACGCAACAGAGAAAAATAGAAAGAATGAAGAAAGTTTGTGTTATCCTTCAAGAAAAGGGGAGGACCTTTCAAAGATAATCAGGGCCACTTCCTGGGTTTCAACCGGGCAGACTCTATTCAGTATAAAAGCTGTCCAGAGCCTTCATGGCAGTGGCCTTGCCAGGCATAGCTATGTATAAGTGGGGCCACCATAGAAGGCCACAACATGAGCAAGGTCTCATGAGTTCTGGGGTGTCATTAACATTCTACTGTGTAGAAGGGAGAGCATGGAGCCAAAGAATATTATTATGATGCCTTAATATTTCATAGGTTTTGAACTTGCTTATGATATATGACCACTTCCTTTCCCCCTTCCTTTCTTCATTTTGGAATAGGAATGTCTATCCTTTGCCTGTCCCATCATTGAGGCTAATTAACTCTTTTCTGAGTTCAATTGGATTTAAAAAATATTTTTAAATAGATTTGTTTCTAGTCTTCAGTGAGCTATCAGGTTTTATCTGAACCAGTCTGTCCATCCTTTTCCCACAGTGGTCTGGAAGAGTGCAGAGAGCCATGACTCACAACTTGGCATGCTTCTTCATTCCCATGGACTAACACTAAACTGTGTTCTCAAAAAGAGGCACTTATGAAAGATCAAAACCTGGATGTCCTGGCCCTAGTTTCCATTAGGAAACTAGTTTCCTATTTTTCAACCTGGTGCTAAATTAACTGTATTTGGGTCCACATAGCTGATGACTAATTAGTGGCAGGGTGATAGCTACTGAAAATTTTCTCTTTTCACACTAGATCATTTCAGAAGTCTTCCTTGGTTTTGCATCCCTCTCCCTTTTGTTCCTTATCTCCATCCCTGGCCCCAGCTTTCTGAGTCACCAGTCCTTGGAAAAAATATTTGCAGGATGGTTAAGCCATGAAATTAGGACCTTTCTGGTTGCCTTTGCTGGATGACTGAGACTCAGTACTTCTTTTTAAAATAGCAGAGCAATGACTTAGAAAATGCAGAAAGTCCAGGAAAAGAAAAGTAAGGGTTAGTTGTGGTAACAAGAAGAGAAAATGATTCCATAGTAATGTCTTAATTTACTATATTCTTTTCTTTTCAACCCTCCCACCCTTACCTTTCCCAATAAACAAATACACACACACACACACACACACACACACCCCTCCTTGCACTTGACAATTCCCTGCTCATATAGTGATCTAACTTTCAACTCAAAGCAGCCTTCCAGATTATACCCTCCTACCCTAGAACAGCATTAAGCTGCCATGTCACTTCTCATCTGTCTTTCAAACATAAAATTCTTAAAATTATACTTCATTATTTCTAATTATTCCATATCCACTGGAACTTGTCATCTGTCTCTAGAAAACAGTAATCATATATATCGAAGTCATTCTACACAGTGCCTTGCAAGAAAGCAAGTGTAAGTGCCGATTGAATATCACTGTGCCTGTTCCCTGATTATAATGATGATGACAATGATAACATTAACACGATGGTAATGATCCCATTCACTTTAATTTGCACCTCTTTTTAGACGCTAGATTCACCAGTGACTCAAAGACTTCCACATAGAGGGCCTGGAAGAGCTAAGGAAAGGTTAAAAGGTTGACTCTGTAAAAGCAGAGATAACAAAAATCACAGGTATTCATGAAGGGAGTGAAAACTCAGGGAATCAGAACAGTGTAGCCAAAATGTAGAAAAGGCTGTAGATGGTCAAGATCTGACCATCTGATCTTGGATAGGCTCCTTAACTTCTCTGAACCCCTATTTCTACAGCTTAGAAAGATGTTATTGTATTTATAATGGAGGATTCTCCTGGACATAAAATGAAATAACCTTTAAGGCTTTTGACTAGCAGCAGGTACCCTTCTCTCTTCCCCTTAGAAAGAATTAATAGTTATAGTAATTTCCAAAGCATCTAAAGGGTTAGTCCCACCTGTGACAGTACATTTTAAGAGACTCATGCTAAGATTCTCACTGTTACATGCTTTCTAAAGTCTCATGCATATGATTTCTGCAACTGCTAGCTTTAGAGGGAATATGTATGGTAATACCTGCATTTAATGGTGCCTAATACTCCTTCCTGTCTATCACAATATACAGGTGAAACAAGGTCTCTTATTTTTAAAGAGTGGGGCTCAAAGTTGTTTGTTTTCCCAAAATACTGCACTAAGAGCATCAGTTGTCTATATTATATTATCTATTTAAGTATCTGCATCTCCTTAGGCTGAGAGAGCAACAATGGCAAAGACTAGATATTATTTATCTTTGTATCATCACCTAGCATAAAGCCTGTCATACATACGATATTTATAGGATTGAACTGAACCATCAATCTTCTACAACTGCAATGCTTTAGTATGTATTCAAAATGTTGCTAGATTCTAATAGCATTTCCCAGAGCCTTCAGAATTTCAGTTACTAAACATATAATTTTTTTGTCCTCTATGAACTGACTATTTAGCAATCATCAAAATCCTCCCAAAAAACAAATTACAGGACAAGATGGTGTCATTGACGAATTGTTCCAAACATTCAAAGAAGATCTAATCTACTTCTCAAACTCCTCCAAAAAAAATCAAAACAAAGAAACACTTCCTAACTCTCTTTATGAGGCCAGCATAAATACAAAATCCAGGTGAGCTCCCCAAAAAATAACCACCCAAAAACCTACAGACCAATATCTGAGAAACGTAGATGTAAAAATATTAGCAAACTTGAATTTAGTAATACATTATGAAGATCATATATACCATGACCAAGTAGGATTTATGGTATTGATAAATGCAAGGAACCTCCACACAGCTTTCTATTGTGTTTGGACCAGTTTGCATTCCCACCAATATTGTAAGAGAGTTCCTTTTTCTCCACATCCTTGCCACATTTGTTGTTGCTAGGTTGTTTTTTTTTTTAAGATTTATTTATTTATGCATACAAGCACTGGGGTACAAACCAGAGGTGTGGGGGTGGTGAGAGGATTCACCACAGAGAGTGGGGAGCAGAACAGGCAGATCAACAGAAGTACACTGCTGAGGGGAGCAGCGAGCACAGCAGGAGAGGTCTGCTGTGCCATGTGGGTCCCCTCCCTGGCCAGCAGCAGGGATCGAACTTGTGCTGCACTGGCTGCGGTTTGCTTCATAGTGCGTTGCTTAACCCACTGTGCCACCAGGGAGGCCCTGTTGTTGCTAGTTTTTTTAATATGTGCCATTCTCACTGGTGTAAGATTGTATCTCATTGTGGTTTTGATTTGCATTTCCCTGATTACAAGTGATGTTGAACATTTTTTCATGTGCCTGTTAGTCATTTGCATTTCCTCTTTGGAGAAGTGTCTTTTTAGCTCTTCTACCCATTTTTTGACTAGGTTCTTTACTTTGTTTTTGTTGAATTTTGTCAGTTCTTTGTAGATCTTTGTGATCAGTCCCTTATAATTATTACAAACAATTAATTTTTGACAAAGGAGGTAAGAGCATACCTTGGAGAAAGGAAAATTTTTTAATAATTGATGTTGGGAACACTGGACAGTCACATGAAAATCAAAAAAATGAAAAGAAACTGGACTGTTAAGCTACATTGTATACTAAAATTTATTCACAATAGATTAAAGACTTGAATATAAGATTTGAAAACATAAATACACAGAAGTAAGCAAAGGTAATAATTCCCTCACATTGGCCTTAGTGATATCATTGTGGATTTATCTCTTGACAGCTAGAGAAATGAAAGCAAATATAAACAAATGGGACTGTGTCAAACTAAAAAGCTTCTGTACAGTGAAAGGGGCCATCATCACAACAAAAAGATAGTTTACTGAAGGCGAAAAGATATTTGCAAACCACCTATCAGAAAAGGGGCTAATATCTAATACAAATACACAACTCATATAACTCAACAACAAAAAAACCTACAATCTGATTGAAAAATGGGCAGAGGATCTATATGAGCATTACATAAAAGAAGACAAACAGATGGCCAACAAACATGTGGTGCCCTTCATCACTATCATTAGGGAAATCCAAATCAAATCTATAGTGAGATTTCACCTCACACAGAACTGAATTCAGTAATACATTATAAAGATCATATATCATGATGACGTGGGATTAGAATGGTTATAAGCAAAAAGTTGGGTGTTGGACAGGATGTGGAGAAAAAGGACACTGTGCACTGTTATTAGGAAATGTGTATTGGGCAACTACTATGGGAAATAGTATGGAGGTTCCTCAAAAAATTAAAACTAAAATCGCCATATGATCCAGTTACCCCATTACCCAAAGACTATGAAAACAGTAAGTGAAAAGTTATATACACTCTTATGATTATTGCAATACTATTTACAATAGTCAAGACATGGAAACAACCCAAGTTTCTGGACAATGGAATACTACTCAGCCATAAAAAGATGAAATTGCCATATGTGATAACATTGATGGAGTTTATGCTAATGTGAAGTGAGAAGGGAAAAGACCAACGTCATATGAATTCACTCATTTGTGCAATATGAAGCGATAACAAAGCAAATGAACAAACAAAAATAAATCTTCAGACTCTGACAACAGAATGGTGGTTACCAGGGGCAACAAAGTGGAAGGGAAAGAGGACACTAATTGGTTGGTAGTGGAAGGAAGATTCCTGGACGTTTGGTGGTGGATGTGGTGTTAAATACAGTTATGAGAAACTATATCAGAAACCTACATAGTGTTGTAAATTAATGTTACAAATAAAAATAAAAAGAAGTGACTATACAAAAATGTACAAACTTTGATTATATAAATTAGTCATGGGTATTTATTGTATTCATGGTGACTCAGAGTTCCATTATTTGAAAGTTGCTAAGAAAGTGGAAAAAAAATTGTGACTATATGTGCTGATGGGTGTTAATGAGACTTATTGTGGCGATCGTGTCTTAATTTATAAGTATATGTCAAATCATAAAATTGTACACCAGGGGCTAATACAATGTTATATGCTAAATATATCGCAATTTTTAAAAAGGAAAAAAGTTAAAAACAACTACAAAAATAGAACCGACTTCTTAAAAACAGTTTCTTATTTTCCTCTTGGAAATTAAAACCTAATTCAAGGAGAGGGTATAAAAGACTTCAAAGAAATGCCTGTGGCTAGCCTCAAAATACTCACTGTTTTTATTTTTCTTTTTGCCATAAACTTAGACACCCCACCCTCACCCCCACTTCCAGGGCTTGGGGGCACCTTGCACAAGGCACACACTGGGAGTGCTTGGTGGGTGCCTGGAGGGCTCCATGCTTAGTAATCTAGTTGTAAAGGTGACTGTGGGTCGTGGGAGGTGGCAGCTTCTCTGCCACAGGAAACAAAATTGGTGGTGATGACTAAGGTACAGTAGAACTATCTCTCAATCACTGAGTTCCACCTCTGTTCTGACACATCTCTTATTCTTCAGAGGAAATAGGAACAAGTTCAAGCAAGAATACCTGAGAAGGGAAGTCTTTTTTATTGTTTAACTCATTCATGACCAAACTTTCATCAAGACACATGAGTCCATACTTACCGAAAATACAAATATGCTCAAGACACAGGAAAAGGTTTAAGTGACAAATCCACAATCAGCTGCTAAGTTGGAATTAAGAAGTTGGGGACAAGATCCTAAGCTTTAGGGTAGATTTCAGGGATGGCAAATACTAGGTTCTCCCTCAAAAAAATGGCCTTTGCAGATAGACACTGTACTCTACCTTCACAACTCTGTGCTCTTGCACCAGATACTGACTCTGTTGAAGCCTATTTTACCATCTTTTAAAAGGAAATAAAATACTCACCCTTCAAGATTGCTTATACATATTAGATGAGACACATGTACTAACTGCCAAGTTTTGGTTGACAAAACTCAGGTCCCATAGACATAAATATCTCAGTAGCTCCCCAGAGTTCAACTGGGATTAATCCTCATGCAAGCAATCTAATTCTGGATGATTCCTCTGGGCACTTGAGTGCATATTCCCTAAACTGGAGCAATCCCATTATCTTATAGGCAAAACCTCAGCTCACCATTGCCTTTAGGCAGAGTCCTATCACTGTGACAGTCAAGCCCATTTAATACTTTCTTAGATGGTCACTGGGTTTCCAGTGCAAGTCAGAATATTGGGCTAGGTGCAATCAAAGTGATTTTATGACTAGAGTTCAGCTACTCTAAAGAATAGAGAATATTCTCCAGAGAATAAAACTAGCCCATTCTACACTAATTATAGAATTGCAAAGGTAATAGTGGTGCTTAGTAGTAGTAATAACTGTAATTTATTGAGCATTTACTATGTGCCAAGCACTGATCATTAAATGTCTTATGTCCTATTTCACATAATCAGTCCAATTGCTAGAATCCTTTCTTGCACTTAATCTTTGGGGCCTGCAAAATATTGGCACAAATACATGGCTTCATTCACTCCATAGACTCTATCTGTGTACTCATGTGCTGTGTCCAAATCAAACTTTTCTAAATTCTTAATGTGGTATGTGTGGTTTTAAGTGGGCAATTAGAGAAAGGTATCTCTGGAAATAAAAAACAAGAAGTAGAGGTTAAGTCTTAATCCCTTGAATCTGGAGCCAACTCATTTGATAGTGACTTATAATTAATATATTTCATATTGCTCAATCTTGTCTAGAAGATGGATTACAGGGTGGAGTGGGAGAGGTGCCTTCTAATCTGTTCCAATGAAATGTTTCTGTGTTATCATAAAATAAGTTCTGTAAGGTAAGGGGGTAAGACATGTCTTGCTTCCTGTGGACAGATGCCAGGTGGAAGGAATAAACAGATACAGTTCCCACTGGATACAGATGGCCTAGAAGAAAAAGTGTTTCCTACCATACTGCCAAGGCCATGTCAGCTGCCTACAACATAAATTCAGGGAGAGAAGAAAAAGAAAGACTAAGTAGAGTTTGGGGAATGAGTAAAGTAGAAAATAAGAAGACAGACCAATTTTGTTGACAAGTATATCCTCCTACTGAGTTTATAAACTGAGTCAAGTGGCAGCCCTGATTCTTAAACAAGTAAGTCTAGTCAACCTGACAATTAAATGGAGACTAGGGTGCTAGTCCTTGATAGTTCATGAGTGACTGGGAGCTATAAGATGCTGGAGCAGAACAGGTTCATAGAGACATTCAATCCAGCTGCCAATCCCCAGACATCATCTTCTTTGATTTTCAAAGGATTAATTTAGATGGTATTTTTACACTATTTTATACAATGTTTATAGCAACTTTAATAGCTCCAAACTGGAAACAATTCAAATGTCTGTGAACAGATGCATGGGTAATAGTGATACAATTAAACAATGGATTACTACTCAATAGTAAAAAGGAATGGACTATTTATACATGCTACAACATGGATAAATCCTCAAATACTACTACTGAGCTAAAGAAGACAGAGCAAAAGAGAGCAAATATTTTATGATTCCATTTATATGAAGTTTTAGAAAAAAACCAACTGATTAGAGTAACTGAAAGCCAATCAGTGGCTGCCAGGGAACAGGAGTATGTGTTTGGGAGGGAGAAATTGCAACAGGACATGAGATATTGACGGATGTAGTCATTATTTTGATTGTAGTGATGGTTTTGCAGATGCATACCTACAACAGTGTTTTAATAATAACCAAAATTTTAAAAATCAAGATTTCATACAAAAATCCAGAATTTTGGTAACCCTCTAATAAATGAGAAAATAACAAACTCTGGACCTACATTTTCACCTAGTAAGCATTCAACCCTCCCCACCCATAGATGGTTCTCACTCTCCCCATGATCTCCCAATGCTGAGGTCAAAGTCAGCCTGCACCAACCCTTGGAATGGCATTTTGTTACCCTACTGATTCCCATGAGCCCTTCATTAAATGACCTCTGACCTTACAGATAAGAAAACCAAAATAAAAACTCACAGGGCTCCCCACTGCTTGTGGGCAGAGTCTCAGTGCCATGACTGGCAAGACCATTTGCAGAAGGGCCCAGTGGATCTCTCTTGTCAGTTTCCCAAAGGAATCTTATGGCAGATCCATACTAGAGGGTCCTACTTTATACGTGGCCAAGGCTCTATTCCTCAGTTTTAAACTGCCTTCCCTGTATGGACTCTTGTTCACTTTTCAGACTCAGATTGATCCATTTCTACTCCCTAGGCTAGGAAATGTCCACAAAGCATCTTGTACTCATTTCAGCAACAGATTGTAAAATTCTCCAGCTGAATGCTAAAGGCCTCTTGTTTTATGTCACCAGTGGCTGCTATGGTGCCAGACACATCATCAGAGCTGTTCAAATCTGGGGTTCGGAAAAGATGGATGATTGGTCCTCCAATACATAGATAATTACACATTTGGGAAAACAGGTCCAAAGCAGACTTGTTCCACAAGGAGCTCTCGAGTACGTAACACTGAAAACTTTATATCAGTGACAAATACAGCTCAGATCAGGCCAAATTTTACTCCTGATGAAGGAACTCCCTGATCAATGTGGCATGTAAGGTTTTAGAAGAACCCCAAACGTCCCAGATAGCTTCTCCACCAACCTGCCAACGTTCCTAAAAGCCCACTATATAAGTTTATTTGCATTAGGCATTTTCTATGAACATGCACTACCCCATCCTTCACTTCTCCAGGAACCAGTAACTTAGCAGTTCTCAGAGATTAGCCCAGCCTCAGTTTGTATATCAACTATTTTTCTAATTGAAGCCTTATCTTGGAATATCTGGGCAAGCTGTGGTAGAGTTAAATACAGGTAAAATTCCAGGAGAGGCAACAAGCCTGAACATCTGAAATAAGAGATGTGGGGCAGTGTGAGACCTGTTGGAATTAAGATGCTGGGTCGAGATTTTATGACTGGTAAGGTGAGCAAACTTGGGTTAGTCACTTTCTTTCTGTGCCTACGTTTAGATGGGAAATAATGTTAACAAAAGGGCCTCGGGAATTAAATGCATTGCTATACATGAGGTGTTCAAAACAGTGCCTGATGTAGGGTGGATTCTATGTAAGTGTTTGCTGCTATCATTATCAGGAGAGGGGGCATGGGATTTAGGCCTGAAAGGAACTACTCTGATTATCAGCTACTGTCTCCTTTCCTAATTCACTGGTAAAGAACCCAGGGTCCAGAGAGGATGAGCAGCTTACCCAAGGCTACAGGTTAGGGGATGGCTGAGCCAGGACTTCTTATGCAGGCTCCCCGACACATGGAACTTAACTGTTGAGGAACTTACAGTTAGTTCTCTTGAAAAACCAAGAGAAGTATAGAGCAAACGCCAGTCTCTTCTCTCCCTTCCAGAGTAATAGCACCAGGCCTTTTGGGTCTTCTCAGTCAATTCCATGTCCCTTCTCTGACACACAGATCCACACGCCCGCGCCTGGGCGTACCCTCAAAGTCTGGCACTGTGCGGCAACTCGCTGCCCCGCTGGGAGGACGAGTCAACAGAGGGGTGGACGGGAAAAGTGACACAATCGGGCCGCTGCGCCCTCCGAGCCAGCCTCCCACGTAGCCCCGGAGGGCTTGAGTCCTCACAGCGGTGCAGGCAGGGACTGCGATGCGGAGTTCTCGCGCCCTTGCACCCGCCAGCCCGTAGCTCCTGGGGCCGGGTGGCAGGAGGCCGGTACTTTTTGGTAACGCGGCGGCAACGCGGTAGCTGGGGCCGCAGTTGGGGCCTCGGTCCCCTCCACCGCCCCCCGGAGCTGGATGACGGAGTCTTGAAAGACTTTCACCAAATATGGGCTGGAGCTGGAAACGTCCTGCGCCGCGCGTCGCCGGAAACCTAGAGTCCTGGCAACGGCGTGGACTTCGGGCGCGCAGGCCTGACAGCCGGCAGGGGGCGGCGGGCAGCAGGCAGCTGGGCGTGCCGGGTCCTCTGGCCCAGTGCCCTCCCGCCGCGCGATCCCTGCCAGCGCTCTCCGCAGGGCCCCTGCGGCCACCCAGGCCCTTCCCTCGGGTCTGCCACCCAACTCCCGCCGCCTTCCGAGTTTCTCTTGCTCTTCTGGGTGCACTCCAGCGGGTGAGGGAAGGGGTTATGGGGGGAGGAGGCAGATGGTGGAGAGAAATAGGTTGGTGTGGGCAGGGGAGCTTTGGTGTAGTGCCATTTTAACGCTGATCTCTTACAGTGACCACACATTGTTCTGTTCTTTAAGCTAGCTTATAGTTGAGAGGTTGGGTGTGCAGGTGAGTATCGATGAGAACAACAACAACACACACACAGAGGCATGGGCACTCCTGCAATCCAAGATAGTGGTTCTGAGGGTGTGATTTCCCATAGGAGCAGAAAGAGCATCACTTAGGAGCATGTTAGAAATATAACCAGTATGAAGCTCTTGGGTGGGGCCCAGCAATTAGTCTTTTAACCAGCTGTCCAGGTTTGCTAAGCTTGAAAAGCACTGATGTAGGGCAAGGAAACCAGAATCACCAGGTTCAGACTGATTCTTCTCAGTTGCCACTAGACAGTGACCCCTTCTTTTGCAGCAGCACATCAGAGACATTCCTATAGCTCAACACAAAACCAGGAGGTGCAGAAGAAAAGCAGCCCCTTCTCCACACCTTGCAGTCCAAGGAAACAAGGAACTCCAATTCCCTCTTGGGGCACCCATATAGAGGAGGGTAGGAGGAAAAAGAGTGAAAGAGTCATGCAGAATTAGCACCCAAAACAACACTTACCCATAAACATGCGTGCATTTGTCTGCCAATCTGTCAACTTGAACTGACCTGCAGCTCTCATCGAGAAGGCGAGAAGGCGACAGGACGTCTGGGGTTTCTGGACTGTCCTTCAGCAGGACACGAGGAGCTGCTGTTTCTCTGGCCTGATACTCAAGTTTACAAGCAGGAACATTAGAACACAGTATATGGAAAGTCTGTTCACATAGGTTACTCCAGTCTCTTGCTCCCCCACCTCCTGGCCCTGCTTGCTCCAACTTCCCAGCCCTGTCCCATAACACCCCCACCCTGCCTTAAATGGGCAACTGATGGTAAGGTCCTCTAAGCTTTTCCTCTGGGGCCAACTCATCCTCCAAGCTTTCCCAGTCGGAGTCCAGAAACAAACCAACACACCCTTGTTAGAAAACTTTAATCTGACTTTTAAAGAAATCGCTGGAATGGTTTGTGTTTGAATACTGTGCAGTAGGCTGAATCTCTCCCCCCTAAGACTCCCCCCCCCAACCCCTAGTAAAAGGACGAAGTATATACCGGACTGTTGGATCAGATCATCTACTATAATTTTATTTTAAATCATGATAGACAGATTGCGTGAAAAACAAGGAATTCCAAAGAATTTCCTGCTCTGGGAACAGAAGTTAAGTCTATATTTAACAACATTTGAAGCTGTCAAGAATGCTTTGTGGTTGGATAACAGAGGCAGAAAAATGTTAAAAACGCAGGCTACTGCTATACCCAAATATGGAAATATTGTTACGTCTGGTGTCTGATTCACCATCTGGAAATACTTACAACCATGAAGTCAAATAGAAAAGACGCCACAACAGAAGCCAGGAACGCTCCTCTCCATTCTCTCTCCACCACCTCCTCCCACCCTGTACTGCGCCTACTCAACCTTGTCCCAAGTCACTTCATTAGGAAGGAGACAATAATGAAACCCTAGTACAGGAAAACCCACTTTTAAAATAATGAGTGATGATTGGCTCGGATAGATGTAGGGCCCAGGCTTTCCTCACTGTATTTCCATAACACCTGACAATCCATTGTCTTGAAAAGTAAATCCCCCACCCTGCACTCCTCCAATAAAGCCTGAGGGATCCTACTGCCTCCAGCAAAAGCCACTTAGACTTTTGAAAGGGAACTTCTGAATGAATGAAACGTAACTCTTTCCTGCAATAGTTCTCTTAGAGAATGTTTTCGTTGCGAAAGCTTCTCATTGTGCTTATCTGAATCACTGACAGAAACGTTAGCACTGAAGGCCCTCTAAAACTAAACTATGAAGAGCCAACACGGCTAAATATTAAAAAGGACAAAGAGTTGCCCTAGAATAAGTATTAAAAAGGGAGGCTGACTTGTGTTGATTTTTAATCACAATTCTATGAGAAGATTGATTATGAAACTGAGGGGAAATGTGTACATCACACTAACAATAATGATGTTACAGTAAATTGTAGGGGTGTCTTATACCCAGTGGTGTTGCAGGTTAAATTGGTAGGTTCTTAAAAATCTACAAACATCTTTATTAGAGAATCTTAGATCATAAATCTCTTACTTCTTTGTACTTGGAGAGAAAAGCATTGCATTTCACTGGAAATGGAAAATCTAAATGGTCCCAAGGAAAGGAGTTACATCCCTCCGGCTCGGCAAAGCTTTTAACTGGAAACGGTCTGCTTTTCCCAGCGATCCATCCAGCACATGGTGTTGGAATCTGGTTTAGCCTTGCAGTGTATACAGGTGGTGATCTAAGTACAAATCACTCCACCGAGGTCCCTTCTGCTTCTGGTTTGCTGGCTGCTTAGCGAAAATCGCCTCCCACCCTTTCAGGGAGACTGAAAGGGCTTACCCTGTTCCCGCATCCGTGAGGAAGTATATAAGTCAGTTTTCCAGCGAACTCCCTGCGTTCGTTTCCTCTCGGACTTCCAACCCAGGCACTGGGCTGGAACTAAAGTGGGAACCTCCAAAAACAAACAAGTACGACATACCAAAAAAGGGGGAAGACCTCTGCTTGGGAATCTGCCAGACATGGTCGAAGTTGACTTTTTTCCCCCCTTCTCATTCATAAATGCCACTGCAAGTATTAATTTGCAGTACACTTAACTTGACTAATAAACACCATGCCAGAACTTTGGGACTTGATCCGAGCATGCCTGTATGAAGTCCACAAATAGATTCCTGGCTCAGAGACGCACTACCCCCCCATTCGCTTCTCTCTATAGATAACACTCTCACCTTCGCTGTAAACAAGCGAACAGCTCGCTGCTTTCTTGGCTGAGGGCTTCCAGAGCTGCCCGGTCAACTCGGCATCACCAAACAAAACGACTTTTGTTCCTCCCTCTCAGGTCCTCCCACCCTCCCAGTTCAGGCAAAGTCCTGAATTCGCCCCCCTCGCCCCTTCCACCACCATCAAGCCCAAAAGAGCCCTCTCTAATACGAGGCGTTATTTAAAGTGGAAAAAACGGAAGATTGTTTTCTTGACGGGTCCAGGACAAAAAAAAAAGGTGCAACGGAGCCAGGGGAGGCGCTTAGCAGCAGCCCGCGCCAACCAGCATTCCAGAGATGTTTGAGAATTCTGGAACGCGCAGACAGGGCCGACGTCACTCCAACACGCGGCGCCTTTGCCGGCCCGTATAAGAGGCGGGCTCTGCGCGCTTGGGCAGACCGCGAGCGAGAGCGCCCTCGAGCAGCACCCGCGCCCTCCGTGCCTCCGCGGAAGGACCTCGAGAGAAGGACGACCGCTGCCGGCTCGCCTCCCCGGCCTTCAGCTCCCTACCACCCGGGCCACCGCACTCGCACCCGGACCCAGCCGCGCCGGGCCCTCCAGCTGCGCACGGGTGTGTTGGCTGTTTTCTTCCGCGCTCGCTTCGACTCCTGCGCGCCACAATGAGCTCCCGCACCGCCAGGACGCTCGCCTTGGTCGTCACCCTTCTCCACTTGGCCAGGCTGGTGAGTTCTTTGGCCGTCGCTCCCTCGTTCGCTCTCCCCGTCCCTTCCCCTGCCGGTCTCCAGATTGCCCAAACAGAAAAACACTAAACTGAAAAGGTTGGGTGGGGGGCGTTTCGGGCTATCTTTTTCTTTAAATTCGCCACCCCCCCCCCCCCCGCCATGTGCTGTGTTGAGGGGGGTGGGTTCCACAGCCGCCCCAGGTGGCCGGACTGGAAAGGATCAGAGACCCCGATCCCTCCCCTGGACGCCTCTTCCTGAGCACTGTGCGAAATCTCAACGCGTGTCTTTCTTCCCTTCAAGGCGCTCTCCACCTGCCCCGCCGTCTGCCACTGCCCCCTGGAGGCGCCCAAGTGCGCCCCGGGAGTCGGGCTGGTCCAGGACGGCTGCGGCTGCTGTAAGGTATGCGCCAAGCAGCTCAACGAGGACTGCAGCAAAACGCAGCCCTGCGACCATACCAAGGGGCTGGAATGCAATTTCGGCGCCAGCTCCACCGCTCTGAAGGGGATCTGCAGAGGTAAGATGCTTGTGGTTTGGCCCCTTTAAAAAAATAATAGTCCCCGTAGTCCAGAAGTTTAGTAATTTTGAGACCATGTATGGTGATGCTTTGTTGTTGGTAGCTTGGCAGAAAGGCACATGATTTCAGCAGTCTGGAATGCAATTCAGTGTGTCTGGGCCCAACGAAAAGCGCATACGGAAAAGTGATTCCTGACTAACTTATTGTTCTGGTCTGGAGTCTCCGGGGAATTGTAGGGAACTTTACCATAAATTGAATTTAACAGCAGAAAATATGTATGAGTTTCAGGCCATGGTTCAGAATCTCAACTTTATCCTCTTTTCCCTTTCTCTTTTGGTGCTCTTTGCAGCTCAGTCAGAGGGCAGACCCTGTGAATATAACTCCAGAATCTACCAGAACGGAGAAAGTTTCCAGCCCAACTGTAAACATCAGTGCACATGTATTGATGGTGCTGTAGGCTGTATTCCCCTGTGTCCGCAAGAACTCTCTCTCCCCAACCTGGGCTGTCCCAACCCTCGGCTGGTCAAAGTCACCGGGCAGTGCTGTGAGGAGTGGGTCTGTGATGAGGATGGTGCCAAGGACCCAATGGAAGACAGGGACGACCTCCTGGGCAAGGGAATGGCATTTGATCCCTCTGAGGTGGAATTAACGAGAAACAATGAATTAATTGCAGTTGGAAAAGGCGAATCTCTAAAGCGGCTCCCTGGTAAGTTGAGACTGAGCACATGAGACATACTGAAATACATTTCTAATGTCAAGCTTTATAGAAATGAGCACTTTGAATTTGTGTCAGTATGCCTCTGAGAGATCTTTCCTCTTGCTTGTCTCTCTAGTTTTTGGAATGGAACCTCGAGTCCTATACAACCCTTCTTTACACGGCCAGAAGTGTATCGTTCAAACAACTTCATGGTCCCAGTGCTCAAAGACCTGTGGAACTGGTATCTCCACACGAGTTACCAATGACAACCCTGAATGCCGCCTGGTGAAAGAAACTAGGATTTGTGAAGTGCGGCCTTGTGGACAGCCAATGTACAGCAGCCTGAAAGTAAGTTCCTGTGGCAGCTTGTCCGATATTCCTGGCAGCTGTGTGAGATGTGTTCTTCTCTTTCAAGGAAGGGAAACATTATCCTAACTTTCCTTCTCTTCTCTTTCTTACAGAAGGGCAAGAAATGCAGCAAGACCAAGAAATCCCCCGAACCAGTTAAGTTCACTTACGCTGGCTGTTCAAGTGTGAAGAAGTACCGGCCCAAGTACTGCGGCTCTTGCGTGGATGGCCGCTGCTGCACTCCCCAGCAGACCAGGACTGTGAAGATGCGGTTCCGCTGTGAAGACGGGGAGACATTTTCCAAGAACGTCATGATGATCCAGTCCTGCAAATGCAACTACAACTGTCCCCACGCCAATGAGGCAGCGTTTCCCTTCTACAGGCTGTTCAATGACATTCACAAATTTAGGGACTAAATGCTTCCTGACTTTCCAGCACAAGGAACAGGGACAAACAGGGGAGAAGAGGGCCAGAATCATGGAGACCTGGGTGGGGGGCAGTGGGGGTGAAGGGACTCATTGTAGAAGGGATGCATTGCTCATTGTTGAGTAGTTTTAAGGTATTTCGAAACTGCCAGGTGTGCTGACGGACATTAACGCAGCCGCGATTGGAGAATACTTTGCTTCATAGTATTGGAGCACATGTTACTGCTTCATTTTGGAGCTTGTGGTGTTGATGACCTTCTGTTTTCTGTTTGTAAATTATTTGGTAAGCATACTTTTCTCTAGGCTCTCTTCCTTTCACTTCTACAATGGTAAAAGATAAGATTAACTGAACGGTTTAACCTTCATCCTTTGACAGAAGTAAATGGGAGGGGGTTCCAGCCCCTCCTGAGGTGACACTCTGTGAGTGTCTGTGAGAGGCAGCTATCTGCACTCTTAACTGCAAACAGAAATCAGGTGTTTTAAGACTGAATGTTTTTATTTATCTAAATGTAGCTTTCGGGGAGGGAGGGGAAATGTAATACTGGAATAATTTGTAAATGACTTTAATTTTATATTCAGTGAAAAGAATTTATTTATGGATTTAATCATTTAATAAAGAAATATTTACCTAATATCTAAGTGTATGACATTCAATATTTTCAGAGTTTCTCCAGAGTTTTTGGAAACAATCTAGCCTATGCCATGTCATTCTAAGAGGATTTACTGAGAGCCTATTTTGTGCCAGGAACTAGGTGATTGGGTTAGAACAGGCAGCTAACCTAGACAAAGATTGCATTTATATCTTCAGTAGTATATACTTTGCATTTAAAGTAATCTGTATAAAAAATATGTATTGAACACCAGGCATTATAAAAAGCACAAGAATGAATCTGAAGTTAAATTTGCAGTTTAAATAATAATACTTAATTATGAAGTGTCTCCATCACCATCATCCAATCATTTATGATTTTAATCACCAGGCTATTGTGTGTGTCAGTTAAGTAGAGGAGAGAAACGCTTCAGTGAAAGCAGAGCATAACCCAAGTTGCCCATATTTAAGTCTACAGGCAAGATTGAGTATGGTTATATATTGTGTAATGAAAGGTCAATTGTCTAAACCTTTTTATTTTTCCAATATTGTTCCTGAAGCTTGGGAGAACTTAGACGTTCACCCTTGCCTGGGAGCAGGGAAACAAATCTCTGAGAGTCTATAGGAGGTCAGTTTATTTTCACTGAATGAGCTTGAAGCAAAGACTTGTGCTAATCCTAATAAGCTGGTGATTAGGTAAACAAGCTGTTAAATGCAAAAGAATGCAAGGAATTTCAAGTACTTTTCCAATAGTGTGAGGATCAAGCTACCCCACCCCCTTCTCTTTTTATAATATACATTATATTGATGGAGAAGGGAGCAGTTAGACAGAGCTGGCTATCCAGAAGGTCAAAGGCTAGATGCAGAGCAGCCCCAAAAGAAAAGGACCTGAATCATAGGTCCAGGCGGGGTTGAGAAGGCTGGTTCAATGTTTGTGAAAATGTTGGTAGCCTGTTTTAGAAGAATCTATGTCTTTAGAAAGCGCTGACAATAAACCTTTTATAGAGAGAAGTTTTCCTTTCATCGACTCTCTTGGCTCCTGTTCAAATCCATAGTGAAATATTTCAGTCTGCACTTAGTTAAGAGAGTACTTGAATTTTTAGGCAATAAGAGAAAGTGCTTTAAAGGAGGGAGAGGGGCCCTTTAAGGGTGATTTATTTCAAAATAGTTTTAATATTGATGCTTTAATGAATACCTATAGAAAAGTACTGCTTAATCATCTGTTTTAAAATCTTACAAAAATATAGAAAGGTTAAGAATAATAATAAAATCTATGGCAAAGACCTTCACTCTTCTGATTTTGACAATGTCTTCCTGAAATATTAAAACTTGTGTTTCCTGAGTAGTCAGGTTTTCATGCCTGGAGCCTTCAAAAAGTAAGATATTTAGAGATTTAAACACCACCTGGCTCTGTCTTGGATGAAGTAAGCTTGTTGGTGCAATATAACATGTGAAACATAATAAGGCATGAGACTTTTGTGATGCAATCTTGTTGAACAGACGTCTAAATGCAGAGGCAAGATTTACTCATTTCCAGGCACCCATTCTGAGCTATTGTCCTCCAACCCCAGCACCCAGAAACTGCCTCTGATGTAGACCAAGGAGCAATATTTTATAGATCCTTTAAATGTGTGGAGAAGCAATATTTTTTGCAAATAAACTCAAATTCTAAACAAAACCTGGCATGAGAAAAACCCTAGCTCATCGGGTCATTAATCTCATTGTAGTGAATACAATAACTGCAAAGCACAACTGCTGATTCTATTTAAATAATGGCAACTCAGTTAATATTTACAAAGGTGACAAAATCAAATTATATATTTTATTGGACAATAGAAAAAGGAACGAAACATGCTTGGGAATGAAATTATATGGTTTAGAAAATACACATTTTTATCTAAGTCTAGAATGGAATTACACATACTTCAAATAAAGAGAAAAAGAAAGACAGCAATCCAAGTATCTGTATATATAAAATGGAAGTTAAATATATAACAGTCATTATAATACATATGTGCCCTCCTTACACAGTATAGATCCTGTACTGTTCTCACTTTCCATCCCAAAAGGTCCTAATGGTTTTAAGCTCTGTGTGTGTGTGTGTTTGATAGAGATGTAAGCACGAATTGTTATAGGGTAACCCCCAGAATTTAAGAATTTAGTGAATTTTAAGAAATAGTGGTCTGTTTAAGAACACTGTTAAGTACTTGTGTTGTCCACTTCACAGAGATGTGACTGAATCGAAGTTCACAAAATATATTTTAGAGTTATTTTTTGAGTAAAAAACAGATTTGATCTGTCCACAATCTCTTCTCCTCCTTCTGGCACTACTGGGAAGTTGGTTGAGCAATAGCCAGGGTCCAGCAGAACCACAGAAGAGAACAAAGCTGTGTTCTGGGCAGAGTGGCGGGTGATGCAGTGGAAAGAATGCTAGACGGGAACAGGGAGTCATGTCTTTTAGCACCAGCTCTGCCATTCATTTTCCAGGTGACTCTGGGCAAGTTTCTGGGTTGTTCTCACCTGTGTTAAGATGGAACAATAGCTTCCAGCATTTTTGTCATGAAAAAAAAAAAAAAAAGAAAAGAAAAAAGAAACAAACAACCTTTTTTCATAGTCTCTCTTTGGAGCCCTGGCTTCTATACCTGAAAAACTCTCTCCTAAAGTAACTGAATATAGGAGATGAAATCACTCAGATTTTTCTGTGGGAAAATATATCTACATGAAAAAATTCATCTATATAAGTCATTGAAAATATAAACTTTCTAGGCCTTCTGTTCTCTCTAAAGCACCCTGGGTAGGGGGTGTGGGAAGTCCTGGATCCCACACTTTACAGGGCCACATTTTCACCACCCTGTGGAGTCCTGAAATCTGCACCTCATTAAGTGTCTGCCCTAAACAGCTCATGCTTTGAAACAAGGCACATTGTGATATATGACAATGATGTGTGTGTCCTATGGATATGACAGAATTATTTGTGACTATCTTTATTGGTGGTAGGCAGCACTTATCCACGTAATCTTGTAAAGTGCAATTCATTTAAACAAGTACTCAGATGCATTTGTTGATGCATACAGTTCTCATATATTCTGCTCAGTTATTCTGAATCCACCCCTTTCTCATGTCCAGTGCAAACATTCAAAATCTAAGTCATCATCCTCTCTTACCTGAATGGCAAGATTGGCCTTTTCACTTACGACATATTTTCTTTCCAAAAATTACTGCAGCAGTATCTCCCACCCTAGATGTCCTTCTACATTGTGACCCTATTGCTTCTTAGTGACGTCTATTTTGGGGGGTGAGCTCTTTGAGTGCTTTGACCAAAGAAAATGCAGGAAGCATTACGAGGTATGCCAAGGGTAGCACTGGCTAGGAGCTCCTACTTTGTTTCTCTTAGAAAAGCACTTCCATATGAGAAGTATACTACATGTGACCAGCAGATTGTGAGATGCTTATGCCACATGAGCAGGCCCTGGAGAATGTGATGCTTTGTGGGGAAAGGAAATTCAGGAAAGTGAGGTTCACGTGTGTGTAAAGAAACCATGTTGGAAATGGCTCTTTGTGCCCCAGCTGTCTCACAAGATTCCATCTTGTGAACTAGTGCTGAAATAGCAGGTGTGTCCTTCTGAGAATTCCTGAACCAGAAAATAATGAGCAGATGAATAAGACTATTTTTTGGCACTAAGTTTTATGCAATAGATAACAGAAACATTATTGGCTTCCATGCTTGCCATCCTTCAATCCATTTTCTGTAAAGGAGCCAGAATGATCCTTGGAAAATATAAATCATTTTTGGCTTAAAGATTCCATGGCTTCCCATTACTCTTGGAGTAAAGGTCAGCACCTTATTTGACACACAAGTCCTGAACCCTACATCCTTCTTCCCACTCCTCCTCAGTAACTATAATGCTACTTGCCTTTGTTTTTTTTTGAAATAAGCCAAATAACTTCCTCCTTATGGCTTTGCACTAGCTATTCCTCTGCCTCAAATGCCCTTTTTTTTCGATCTATGCAGGTTTCAGCATAAATTCTACTTTCTCTTACCACTCAGCCCAGTTAGTTCATTATATCAACCAAGTTTCATTTTCATCATGGCACTTAATATCCAGTATTTTCTTTATTTCCCCTTCTAGAATAAGCTCTATGAAAGAAGAAGTTTTTGTCTGCCTTTTTCACCACTATAAAAGCATCACTTGACACCAAGCCTGGCATAAACTAGGTGCTCACTAGTATAGAATAAAAGATGTCTTTTGCTGAAGGTAAATTAGAAGCACCCACTCACTGGCACATAGTCTTCCTTCTACTTCACCTTGGGCTTTCCCCACATCTGTTAGTCATTCATTCATCATTTCATTCATATCTAGTTAATAGACACTTGTCTGGCACCACTACATTCCAGGCAGAGGGCTAAGCAGCCCTTAAAAAGAAGCATGCTTCCCTACTTTGTGGGACATACAAGGCAGTCAAAGTGAGTTAGGGTTAAGTTCAACTTCAAGTCACAAAAAAAACCCAAATAACAATGGCTTATGTAACATAGTTTATTTCTTGCTCACATGAAAATCCAGGTAGGGAGTGCTAGGTTGATGTGGTACCTCAAGGTTTCAAGCACCTTGAGCCCGCTATCTTGTTTAACATTTGTAATCTCCTTTCCTTAGTTTACCTCATGGCAAATGGCCTTACCTTATTGAAAGAGAACCTAGGAAATGTAGTTTTTATCCTGGGTGGCCATTTATGTTGCTAAAAATCAGAGATCCTACTATTGTAGAAAGGACTAGTAGCCGGTATCATTACATGGCTAAAAACACACCATAATAAGTATAACAAAGCACAGAGGAGGGTTAAAGAAAAAGCTACTAACAGCCTGGGACTGGGATCAATTGAAGGCACTGTCTGCTCAGTTGTGTTTTGAAAGACAAATAGATTCGAAACTATTAAAAATCCCTGGTGCTTAAGTTGAACATTTCTGAAATAACCCTTGATCACTTCCCCATGTCAACCATAAAGAGAAATCAGACACTGTACCATCTTTGGTTTAGAGTCTTGAAGGTCACTATTATTTGAAACATTTCCCATTTTGTTTGGCGTTTGAACACACACATACATACACATGCACATACACACACCACACAGATAACAAGGAGAGAGAGATTTATTTTAAGGAATTGGCTCATGCAATCATGGAGCCTGGCAAATTCAAATGCTGGAGTAGGCCAGCAGGTTAGACATTCAGGTAAATTAGATCTACAGGCCAGATCAGACTGGCTGGCCGCTCACTATGGTGCAGTGTTGGGGCTAGATCCCTTCTTCATGAAATCTCATCTTTTCTCCTAAGGCTTTCAACTGATTGGATGAGACCCAGACATATACTACGGTAATCTGTTCCTCTCAAAATCTACTGATTTAAATCAGACGATTAAATATATCTTAGTAATACCATCACAACAATTGCAATTTAGACTGACGTTTGCCTAAACAGATGGACACCCTAGTCTAGACAAGGTGACACATAGAATTAACCATCTAATATCTGTGTAGTAGAACATTTGGAGGGCAAGAAACTCATGGCCACTTTCTAAAATGGAATGAATTTGAGCAGTCAGGCACAGCAAAGGCTTTGCTAGTTATACCTAAGATTTCTCCATGCCTGTCTTCATGCTTGAACATGGATGAGGAAGATATCTAATGTTTATTTTGTGTTGACCAGATTCATAGGGGACATCAAAAATGCTCCGAGTACACCACAAGCTTGATACAGAATCAGCAGGATCCATGTCAGTTTGGGTGACTAGTGGGTGGGGGAGCAAAAGGAGATCCTTATAAGTGCTTTGGGAAAAGCCGTTCTCTAAATCTGCATGGATACCACAGAATACATTCCATTGCTTGCACACACCCAAGACAGACAACTAACACTTCTTCCTCTGTCCTTCATGCAAATCCTCATTGTTGTAATGACACCACCCCACTGTGACTGTCTCTTTAATTGCTTCTACTAGTCTATAAACTCCTTGCAGAGTTTGTCAACGAGTGACTACCAACTAATAGACTGAGAGGAGTTTGAGAGTCCTCTTATGACATCTTCGGATCTTTATGGAGAAGAGAAAGCAAATTGGTTTTGCATCACCCTGGACAGGGCAGAGATCCCAAGCTAACAACTGGAGCCAGACTGGATTAACAGATATTCCTCTTTTTTTCAAACTGCGTAGGGTTTATAAAAGCTGAAATCAGTTGCCCACCAATATTTGAAAAGTGTGTGGTAAGAAAACTGTCCAAAACCAATGTTACTTTAATAAAATTTTTAAAGATAAAAAAATGTAAAGCTGAGTCAAAAGCTAAAATTCATATTTTTTCCAATAGGGTTAATTAGTTCATGCCTCAGTAAACGTGTATAGTTATAGTTCTTCTTGAATTCATGCAAATCAATTTTCTAGGCATTAACTTAAAATTACATAAATGCATAAACCTGTAATCTAAATAGATGAAAACATTTTAAAGTCCAAATTTCTGGCTTCTTTTGAAAAATTGATGGGTTTGGCTGTAGTGGATAAATAAATTGCAGCTTTCTCATTAGAGTGATTGCTTTGCAGTTCAGTTTAGAATGATGAAGCAATATGTGTATGTGTGTTTAGTTGGAGGAGGGGAAAAGCAGAAGGAGATGATTTAAAAAATTTAGTTTTTTCCTAATAAAGGCACAACATAGACTGTCACTTTTACTACGAAAGTGTTTAGAAAAATTATTTTAGGCACGGAAATGCTGTGTGGTAAACCTAGAATAGAATAGAGGCCACTTCATTAGTTCCAAATCTCAAGTTGCTGTAAACATATCCTCAACCCTCTCAACTTCCTTCTAAAATTCCAGTCTGTGTGTTTTCATGAAGCTGATCAAAGATACATATCGTATCTTGAAATTCTGCAGAATTTAAATATCTATTTTTACCAAAGAGTCTTCCCAGATGAATCACTACAGATATCAAAGGGGTTTGTTTGCTTTCGATTTCTTCTTCAAATGACTCAAAGTCATTCCTTCAAATGCTGTTTAAAAAAAAAAATACTGTGTTCAATGAGCTCTAGAGATTGAGGACATTCCTAAGTAGCTAGAGTTAGTCAGAAGTAGCATGAAAGGTAGACCTCAGAGGATTAATGTTCTGAGCTTATTCCTGACAGGGGTATTTGGGGCACAGGAAAGCACTGGGGTTACAGGGAGGTTTAGCTGGTTCTTGGTAGCTCCTGAAAAGACTTCTGCCAAAGGGCTTCCTATAGGCGTATCAGCATAATCAGCATCCCAGTACCGAGGTTTCTCCAGCACACAGAATGATTTGTCATGGTAAAACTTTGGCTCTTCTGTTCAGAATATTGTCTAGAAAAAGTTGCTCATTTCTGGAGGGCGTTTACATTCTGGGTTCATGAGTAAAACTTTTACAGCAGTCCATCCTATATTCTAAGTTAGTTCGTTCTAGAAAGGAGCCCATGTCTTTGCATTCTATTTTTTTTAAGATTTATTTTATTTATTTATACATACAAGAACTGGGATCCACGTCAGAGGTATGGGTGTGAAAGGATTCACCAGAGACGTAGTATGGAGTATAACAGGCAGATCTACTGAAATATACTGAGGAGAGCAGTGGGTGAAAGAGGAAAGGTTTGCAGCTGCACCATGTGGGTCAGCTCCCTGGCTGGGGATCAAACTCATGCTACAGTTACTGGTGATAACTTCATAGTGCTGAGACTTTAATCCTGTGCCACCAGGGAGGCCGTCTTTGACTTCTTACAATTCACAATGCTATTGGTCATTTTAAGTAGTCTCTAATGTTTATTTGTCATTTTTTAAGGTAATGTTGGTTGACAATACTATATATTTTAAACATCGAGAGTCCTACTTCTAAACGTATATTACCATACCATGCCCACCACCAAAGTGCTAATAATCTTCCACCACAACCTACAGGGTTTCTTCCACCTTTTGCTTCCACTGCCCCTACCACTCCCTTCTCCTCTGGTAGTCTCAGTTCTACTGTCAAATTCTAAGTGTTTTGTCTACTCCTTTGTTTTATTGCTTTATATTTCACACAAGTGAAACAATGTTGTATTTGTCTTTTTCCTTCTAGCTTATTTTGCTTAGCCTAATCCCTACCAGTTCCTTTTATGTTGTTGAAATAGCAAATTTTCATCTTTTTTTTTTTTTATAGCTGAGTATATCTTCTTTATCCACTCTCCTGTTGTTGGGCGCTAAAGTTGTTCCCACACCTTGCAATGAATATAGGAATGCAAATCCCTTCAAATTCATGTTTTTATATTTTTTGAATAGATATCTAGAGTGGAGTTCTGGATCATGTAGTAGATCTATTTTTAACATTTCAAGAAACCTTCACATTATTTTCCACAGGGACTGGACCAATCTAAAATCCCACCTGTAGTGTACATGGATTCCTTTTTCTCCACACCCTTGTCAGCACTTATTGTTTTTGGTCTTTTTGAAGTGAGACCTTCTCACAGGTGTGAGGTAATATCTCATTGTGGTTTTGATTTGCATTTCTCTGATAAGAAATGATGATGAGCTTTTTTTTTTTCCGTATGTCTGTTGGCCATCTGCATGTCTTCTTTTGAGAACATCTGGAGCTTCTATCCACTTTTTGATTGATTGCTTTTATTTGTTGATTTGCATGGTTTTTTTGTTAGTATTTTAGTTGTAATAAAATGAAGTTTTTTATTTTTAGTTTTTTTAGTTTTAATAAAAGTTTAGTTTTAGTTTAAAAAAAATAAAAATAATTTAATAAAAATTCAATGTTATAAAAAATATAGAATATCAAAAAGTAAGGTCCCCAGCAAACCTCCCCTACACACACACACACACACACACACAGAGCCACACATAAACATACTCATATATCTTGGGTATATCTAAGCTATTAATATTTATTAATATTATTATGAACAAAAAAATTAGACTATGCATAAATTTTACATTTACTATACTTGAAAGTTATTTAATATTGACTCCTGTACCTTTCTCAGTAATTGCAATGGTTTCTTAAGCTTTCATTCTATTATTGATGGGCATCATTTACCTAAACATTCATTGTTGCAGGCATGATTGAATGGCCACCTGGCAGCCAAATCCCCATTTCCTTGATTCCTTGCTAGCAGAGTCCCAGTTTTCAGGTATTTTCCCTTTCATATGTTCAGAGAGCTAAATCCCATCTCCAGTCTAACTTCAGGAATTGCATCAGTATGACTTCAGACAGCATGGTGGCCTTATTTCAGTACCAATGGTATGGTTGTTACTTAATTATGATCAACATTACTTAAGGAGAAAGATTTTGGGGTGAGAAGAGCTTCTGAGAAAGGGGTTCATTGACAATAAAGAGTCTAGGAGAGGAAATGCTTTCTTCTTTGCTACACATAACCTCTTGAACCCAGCAGGGAGGTGTCACTGACACACTGGAGATAGCAGAGAGAAAGCTGGAAAGTCCCTGGATCCCTGGAAGAAATCACTGAGCTGCTGAGTCTACTGAATCACCTGACCCAGTGCTCACCTGACACCCAAATGTCTTGTTTGGTATCATAATAAACCTTCTATAGTTTAAGCTATTTTTGTTGAGACAACTGTTGCTCACAGCTAAATCATCCTAACTGATGACTTTATAGTTGAGTCTTTTAGATCCCAATGGATTTTGTAAATAACATAGCAATAACCACTTTCAGAGGAGAATAAAGTGGTTTTATAGGTGAATGAATGAAGTAACCACAAAAAATATTTGGGAGGAATATAACTCTCCCATTCACTTACATTTCCTGAGTTTAGTTCTTCATGGGTCACAGGTGGCCAGACCTGGATGACAACTGAGGAGATGATGAGACACAGCCCCTGGTCTAAAGAATATCACATCTAGCAGAGTTAGAATTCTATAGAAATAATTTTGGTGCTCTTTAACGTGCCAGAGAACCTGGGAATGTGAGCACATGGAAAAGATTCAGAGGAAGCTTCACAAAGGACAAAATATCTGAGTCTTGAGGGATGAATAGGAGTTTGCTATTTGGAAGTACTTCCCCAAATGGAAAATACCAAACTATTTAAACTGTGGGAATATGATTAAAGATTATATTTTTATAATCTCAGACAAGATCTAAGTAATTATAGTCATTTTGCATTTTGTTTTTATGGCTCATAAGAGTATTTTATGGTGAAGCTGAGCAGCCTTCAGCATGAAGCTATGGGAGATATGCTCTGGTGATGGGGCCAGGCCTGTCCCTTTTCTGGAAGCTACCTTTAGAAATCCCCCACCCCCAACAGCTTGAGCTTGCATAGGGTAGGTTAGCTTGGCACTACTACTTATGATCTAGAAGTAGTGGAGTCCAATGACTATACTATACCATCAGAGACAAAAGCAGTCTGTTTTTCCCCCATGACAGGTCAATCTAAGGCTGAAAGAACCCAATCTGGGTCACCCTAGGCAGCCCCAGTGACTACTTGGACCTAGCAGCAAAGGCAAAATGCCCATAGAGAAGTGGCCTGGATGTCTTGGTTACTGTTACCTGATTCTCTAGTGTTTGTGCCACGGGTCAGATTCTCACAGGAGGCTACCAGTCCCTTAATCGCTTCCGGTTGCTCCTAGAGTAATGCCAAACTCACCATAGCTGCACACAGCTTTCTTAAAGGATCTTAAAGGCTGCAGAAATGTGATATGTAAACAAAAGACCGCAGGGTCAGGTCTGTGCAGGCTCCTCAAATCCCTTCTATGCCTCCAAATAAGAAAGACTATCATAATTGTCCTCACAATCAAAGTGTCAAGAGAAACCATAACTAAACAATGAATGGTCTCGATATTCTGTGTGGACAAGTATAAATAAGTAATTCATAGTTTTTACTTGCTACATCAACGATAAGTGAATCAGAGATCTGGGTTATTTCATATGTCAATGCGTTTGGTCTAAACCACTCTAGACATCCCCATGGTCACTCTCACTGTCATCTATGAGGAAGGGATACATTCTCTTTAAGCTCTCAAAGGTTAGAGACCAGATTCTTGGCATGATATGATAACACACCCATTTAAATAAATAGAACATGACATTCGTTCAGGTTCAGGTTAACCACCAGCAGTACAGCTATTGCTTTACAGGGTGAAACAATAAAAAAGAAGGAGGAGGAAGGGGGCAAATGCCCTGTAATACTAAACCTCAAGAAACTGTTCTGAATTTTAGCCAAGAAATCAAGATTAGCAGTCAATTTGAATTTTTTTGTAATAAAACTTTGGCCTCAGTAACATAAATTCATTTGTTTGAAATATATCTATATATTATATATATATGAGTATCTATCTACTTGCAGGTATATACACACATACATATATTGTTTATATTCCTATTCACTATAGGCCAGGCACAGTACTGGGTCCTGGAACATATACAGTCGACCAAGGACTGACATCTAAGAATCAGAGAATTAACACCAATTTTTTCCTCATTCCTGAGGGTTGCTACCCACGCCTACTCTTGCTGATTTAATACCGGTGGGCCCCCACAGCAGGGACACAGGTCTTTGTCACTACAACTTCTTGCTTCTAGGATAGAGGAAGGTGAGGCCATTTCAGTCCACCTTCCCTGGATAACTGTGGAAAAGGGATATTATTTTGAACATATAATACACATTCTCTGCAAAGGGCATCTTATGGAGGCATATTCACACAGGGACTCAATTTTATTCTTCAAACATCAACTCCACTTTAAAGCTCCATGGCATTAAACTATCACTTAGCATCTTCATACACTCTATTTCATCTAAGACACTGACAATTGCAAGATGCATCATCATTTTATGTACCACTAATAAAAAACTGGCCAGTTACATTATATAGCAGATGTCACGCCATCTGCTATAAGACACATTCTGATTTCAGAATTGTTAAGGGGTAAACAAATACGCTATCTAGAATCAATGCTATTTAGAATGTTATTTGTCCAATGGGACTATGAATTCCAAGAGGATAGGAATTCTTTTCTTATATTCTATTCATATATTTGTGTAGTCTTCTCTGCTGCACAGTGGTCTTACACCTAGAAAGCATGCAGGAGATACTCTTGAATGAATGAATGAGTAACTGATACAAATTCTTTGTTCCTCTTACAAGAAAATATGCTGAGCGATCCGCCAACCCACTGACATAGGCCTGCTTCTTCCTACCACACCAAACACTGGAAGCATCCAGACTCCAGGAGCAGACATGGGGGAGCTCCTGCACCACTCCGCACCAGCACTTCCAGCAGCACAAGGCCTGCTCTCCATAAGGCCTGGTAAACAAGCTGCTGGCCAGACACACCGTGACGCCAGGCTCCCTAGGGACCTATTTATGTTTCTCCTGAAAACCGGTGTGTAATATCAAACTCCTCAAAATAAAATCACAGTTTAAGTGGACTATGGAAGCTAGCTATTTACAGGAACCTGCTGGCCAATTCTCTTGTAAAGTTAATAACCACCTCCAGATTTATCTATTTTATGACTTTGGATTTTTGTGTATCGCATTCCTGTAGAGTAAGGCACACCTTTATATTGAGTTTCCCCACAGGAGCGTCTTTGTGCTGGGTCAGTGACTTGAAGAGGTTTTTTTCCTGGACTCTCTCTGTGAGGGTTCTGGTCTGTTCGTGTGCCAGTTAGAACAAACCCTTTCCCCAGGGGCCAGGGCTTGCCTATCTTGGATGGAGCAAGTAGAAGCTTCATTTTCTTTTGTTTCATTTACTGTGAAATGAAGTTATTTCTGAGCAGGGTTAAAGTCCAGAGAGATGAGCCACATAGCTGATGCAGGAATGTATCACAGGGCAGAAGTAAGCACCTCATATGCATGTGGAGGAGAAAAAATGGCTGCTTCATATGTTTGACCCACGTGTCCTGCGCATCTGTGACATTCCAGGTCTTGTGCCATCTCCCTTGGGTAATAAATAGATGAGCAAATGTAGCCTCTGCTTCAAGTCTAGTACAGTAAGCTGGGTGGTCGGATCCAACACGGGTCTGAGGCTGTCTCATTCTCAGAGCTGGAGAAAGGATTACATGGCACAGGTTCTGGAGGTTGAGTCTTGGTAGAAAGGGGGAAGGGTGGAAGGGCAGCTGGGTAGTGAGCTGAGGAAGTACAAAGGCAAAGGTGGGCGAGAGTATGGAAGCTCCCTGATGATCCATCAAAGAGCATTCTACAATCACTCCCCTGCTTCCACCCAGAGTCCTTGGCATAGATGGATTCCCTTGACTGGGGCCACATTGCTGGGTGTCCAGGGTCTCCTACACTTTAGCTCACAGATTTCCTGCTTCCCACAGACCTACGAACCTCTAATCCTCTCTTGCCCTGGTATTATTGGTGTTCTACGATGCATAGACAAGAAATGGGGCCCAGCAGCCCTAAAAAGGTCTCTTACAGTTCTGCAGTCTAGGGGAGAGGGCAGTAGGAGAGAACAGGTAAGGCACACTCATGATGGTTCTGGGCAGAAATGTAACACTCAACCAGAACTACCTGATGACTGCCTGTAGGGTAAAGGTTAATCAGGACTTTCCGCCCTCCTACCACTAATGATGGAAACCCGTGCACATGCCTGAGTGGGCATGCGCAAGTAAATGCACCTGGGCTGATGCACCAGGTGTATAAAGCTAGCGTCCTGGAGACGCCGGTGTGGTGTGGTAGTTTGGAGCGGTGGAGTGTGAGGGATACCATGACGGCAGCGAAAAAACTGCTTAAACCAATAATGAACCTCCTACAGTCTAAAAAAGTTGCAAAACACTGCCTCAGACCACTCTATCTACATCCTTCCTAAACTATCACATGCTTTCAGAATCTACAGGCTCATAATGGCTTGAGCTGTGCCTTGGAGCCTGCCTCCAGGGCATGATAAATAATTCCTGGAAAACATGAGTCCTCAAGACCCATTCAAGGTACTGAGAGGCATCACAGGCTGTGGCTGTGAGTCTTTGTGGCTTGAATTCTCATGTCCTAACCTCTGGCTCAGCCTCCTCAGTGAACAATTAATTCTCCCAGTTACCACTAGCAGGTAAGTGGCCTCTCTTTTACTTACTAATATGCTTCAGTCAGGGTCTGGATAGCAGAAAATGACACCTTACACTTGAATGCGAATTAAGTCTCCTGGCTCCACCACCCACAGAACCTCTCCCCCAGAACCTTGACAGGCTGTTCTCATTGATGAGATGAGACCCCTCCACCTGTCCAGTTTATGCTCCACAAGTGTTGCCCATTCTCCTGAATGTCAGCTTGAAATCCAATTCTCTCCAACCTTGAGCAACTGTTGATGGCTCTCCTCTTGATACTCTTCAGAAAATTTAATCCTCTTCTGCAGGTAATATTTAAATTCTCTAAATTCTGTGCTCCATCTCCACCTGCATGCCCAGCCTTGTTTTTCTTCTATTTTTCTCTAGGATAAACTTTCACAGTGGGGAAAAAAATATTACTCATATGATCTGACCTTCAGATCTTCACTTTCCTGGTCACAATCAGTCTAAAAATGAGATTTTGGGGCCTCCCTGGTGGTGCAGTGGGTTAAGCAACACGTTATGAAGCAAACCGCAGCCACTGCAGCACGAGTTTGATCCCTACTGCTGGCCAGGGAGGGGACCCACATGGCACAGCAGACTTCTCTTGTCTTGCCCGCTGCTCCCCTCAGCAGTGTGTTTCAGTCAGTCTGTTCTGCTTCCCATTCTGTTTCTGGTGAATCCTCTCACCGCCCTGGACTCTGGCCTGAACCCCAGCTCTTGTATGCATAAATAAATAAATCTTTAAAAAAAATGAGATTTTGGTGATTCAGCAGCCTCATGGATCTCCTCTGAATGCCAACTCCAACAGTCTATGAGCTCCCTTGAAGAACCCAAAGTGTGCTTGTGTCTGCATAGCCACTGTCCCCACTGAAGCATAGGCACTTATTCTTCCCTGCCCCCAACACATTTAAGCACAGGCTTAAATTTCAGAATCCAAGAGAGAACATGGCATGGGAGAATTGGATCTTAACCTATTTGGTATCCCCAGACCTCAGCAGAAAGCCAAGTAACCACAGGAACTTAACTCTATGATTCCTCGATTCATTTGTTTGGTGAAAGTGGATTAAACTTGCAATTGGTTTCTCAATGGTACAGGAATGTTTACGATTAGCTGAAATCTAATGGTCTATTTTACACAATCATCTGTAAGGACAATCTGCCTCTTCTATGTGTATTGTTAACTTCCTTTATTGTAAATTTAGGATTTGAGAATTGTATAACAAATGCTCCAAAATTTGGTAGCTTAAAATAACAATTTATCATTTGTCACAATTTTGTTTGGGTTTAGCTGAGGGGCTACTCATGCAGTTATTCACTCAGCTAGGAGCTTGGAGGGAGTGGGGTTGACCAAAATGACCTGTCATTCTTGGGTCTCTCTTCTGTGGCTTCTCATCATTCAGTCATCTAACCTCAGCTTCTTTACCGCCAAAGAGCTGGTTTCTGAGTGGGGGTGTTCCCAGAGGACATCCCCACTGTGCAATCACCAATATTAAGCCTGAGTGCTATACACTTACTAATGCTTCATTGGTTACAAGTCACATGACAAAACCCAGAGTCGGTGGGGGGGGGGGCAGTGGGCCATGGACACTTGGTTCATTGGGGGGCTGCCAAAGTTACAGCGTATCATCTTTATTCTTATTAAATTTCATCTGTACTTTTGAGATGTACCAATGCATCTCTTTATAAGATTTAAGCTTTTCTGGATATGGGCATAGCTGTTGATGATGAGGATGCCTCATTATTGTCTACCTGTGTGAGCCAGGTTGTATTTACATGAAAAAAATCCCACGGACAGACTCTTAATCTCACTTTAGAGACAAGGAAAGTGAACTTCAGAGAACCTCAGTAAGTGACTCAAAGTGTCTCAAAATTAGCTGAAGGCAAGACTGCAACCAGGGTGTAGGGTAAATGGAAAAGTGATCAGGCTTTTCCGCCCTCCTGCCATTGGTGTGATGATGGACACCTGAGGTCCTGCAGGCATGCCTAAGTGGCCATGCGCAAGTGAATGCACCTGGGTTAAGACATGGGCCATATAAGGGCGGTGTCACAAGGCTGCAGCAGAAGACAAGCGGGAGAGAATAGAGAGAATAAAGAGAAAGAAAAGAGTGAGAAACAGAGAGGCTGGAGAGCCCAGAGAGTGAAGGGTGCCCCCCAGGCACCCTTGCCTGCATTGTACCTGGTTGCCTCTGATAATAAAAGCCTGAAAAAGCCACCAAGGGCTCCAGGACTCCTCCTTGACCCATCTGCTCGGAATCATTGAGAACTCGCTTTGTGCCCTTGCTGGCACTACATGGGGTCTCTTATTCCAAAGCAAGCGGATTTTTAAATCACTGCACCATGCTATCTCTCCAAGTCTGCACTTTTCAATCAAACAGTACACAATCACCTGAGAAAATATGTTTTTCAAATTCTAAAAGGAACTCAAGAAATCAAAAAGTGAGAAACAACTTTTCTTTCTTTGGAGTTTCTTTCAATGTTTAAATTTCATTTTATCCTAGGGTATTTGGGTTTGTTTTCTAGAGCTACTACCCCCAGGAGTGAAGGAGCCCTAAAGTGCTGGTCATACAGTAGGCTGGCATGTTTAAATATCTGAATGAAGTTCTGATAAGACTTTATATACACAGTTATGAGGCAAGTCTTCTACACACACGCGTGCACACACACACAGACACAAACACAAAAGCTGGGTTTGAACTTGAAGTTAAACTTAACTCCATCCATATTGTCTGAATTGGCAGTCTAATTGGCTTCCAAGTAGAGAACTATGCTTTTTTCTTTATCTACTCTGGTAAATTATTAAAGGGCTCTTCTGCCTGGGGGAGATCATTAACTACTTGGGAAGTTGCATCTGGCAGGTGCAGCAAGGTGAACCAGGGCAGCTCTGGTTAGGATGACAGAACTGAGCTTCCTTAGGCAGCTTTCACTGGCTAACTGGAGTGAGGGAAAGGCCACCACTAGGTGAAAATGTGGGTGGGGACGGGCCAGATGGCAAAAATAGAGGCAAGGATGGGAAGTGGGGGGAGGGGAGAGTGGGAGAGGGCCACCTCTGTCCAGCCTACAGATAGATTTTAAACTCATTAGGTAATAAAAAATCTCATTTATCTGATTGAATGTGTGCCATATGCACCTGCATTTACCCAAACTTCCTCCTTCCTCTCTTGGAGGGTTGGAACTGCTGGGTGACAATCCTATTACATGTAAAAGTAGAGGCTGGGACTAGGGCCAGATTGGTCACTGGAGAAATGTTTATGCAGATGACATGAGAGCACAGAAAGTGTAGATGTCACCGAATCTCACTGAGGTTTTTCCCAGCCCAAATACTTCATGTCACAGATGAGGCGACAATGGAAAGGTACAGGACATGGCCAAAGCCACCAACTTCAGTAGTGCCAGATGGGCTAGAACCCACATCTCCTACCTCTAGGACAGGGCTTGTTTTCAGTTGGTGTTGCCAATTCCAATAGTTTTAAAGAATGTATTGGGCGAACAGCTGTAAGCAGTTTACCCTAAAAGGCAGGGGATCCGAGCATTAAATCATGATCTGACTTAGGAGCATTTGTTTCATGCCCTCATTCCATACTTCACTTGCTGTTTTTGTTTGTTTTGGAAAGTGATACAGCTACTAGAATTCTCCTGCCTATGAACCTGTTTTCCCACCTACAGAATGGTCCCCGATGGAACCTTTCACTCCTTTCCTACTCAAGGATCCTGGAGAGGTTCCGAGGCACCATGTGCATGACTCCATGAATCAGCCCTGACTGGTGCAGCCTTTCGTTTGCTGTCCCCACAGCATGAGCGCACACACAGACACACACACATACACACACAATCTCCTTTTTAAGACATACAGCAGGGGAGGGGGAGAAAAAAGGGTCAAAACAAGGGAGGGAAGAGCACAAGGGACTGTGGGGGACCCTGGGTTCCATTGTGGTGGGAGAACTATTATGGGGAGGACATCTGAGCGGGGAAATCAAATAATGTCCAAGTATTAACAATGATGTAGGAAAAAAAATTTTTTTTAATCACCTTTGTTTTTTTTTACTTAGTGAATGACACTTTCCTGTTGTATACCATGCCAACAACAGGGTTAACCTTAGTAAGGAAAGGGATGGATGATGTGTGAGACAAGGATTTATGCATTGCTATGTAAATTATTTAATAGACATGAGAATAGTGCCTGGGGCTAAAGGTCTCACCATATGTGAGAGAGACAGATCAAAGCAAATAATTTTAATTCACAAGATATGTGAGGTGTGGGATATGGCATGACAAGTCAAGGTCAGAGATGGGCTTATAACTCACATCTCTTTCCTCCCAGGACAGAACTTTTTCCTTCACCTGGGAGATGTGACCAACCTCAGTAGACATAATGAGTGTATTGAGCAGGCATGTTGAATGTTATTTTCTCTAGAGACCAGGAGTTTGAGGATGAGAGAGGCACGACAAAGCCCATGGGGCCAGATGACAGTCTCTGCTTCTGCCTGGAACAGCCAGAGGAAGTGACACGTCAGCTATGCCTCAAAGGACAAGCTGACAAAGGCTTAGGAAAAGGCATTCTCAGCATTGGGAATAGACTGGGCGAAAGTGAGGAGGTACTCTCTGGAGTTGAGGGTTCTCTGCATGTGATCTCCTGCAAGCCCACACAGTACACACAGGAACCAGGTGCACAGCATCTGCCCTCACGTTCTTCCTTGTGTGGGCCTCCCAAGGACGTCCTGAGAGCTCTGCCTCAGGTTCTTATTGTCTGAGGTCACTGAGCCTCCTGAAAGCATTTCAGGAATGTGGAGGCCTGACTCACTCTCTTCCTTGAGTTCACAGTCTGAAGTTCATAAAACCGCTTTCCTCTTTAGTCATTCTTATTCAAACATCAGCCCACATGCTTCACAGATGGAGCTGGCAGGAGGAATCCGGGGACACATTTTTCCTCAGGATGTGAAAGTAAATGAGGAGTTAAGGAGATCAAGGAGAGATTATTCACCAAGATCTGGCCTCCTTTGGCCAGCCACCTAGATATACAGAAAATGGCTGGCTCGCTCAGACTGCAGACCTTTCTTAGAAAGGAAAGCTGAGGAAGTCAAACACTCTGTACCTCAGTTTCCGTATCTGTAGTCAGGGACAATAACCAATCACTAATTCATAGTCATGAGGAGGACTAAGTAAATCCATGTACTTAGAATACTGGCTGGCATAATGAGCACTGAACAAAACTAGTTTATTATTAATATCAGTGTTCGCAGTTGGCAAAGAGGTTTTCTAAACACGAAGTGACAGGAGAGATGCCTTCCTAGTATAGGATTGCATTGGTTAAATCTGAAAGGAACATGTTCCCTGAGTGAGTACTGTCTGGACCAGGACCACTTGGGATGCGGCATATGCAGGAGGGAGGGTATTGCAAACACATGGAAGAGAAGAAACGCTAATGTCACATCTGACCAGAAGCCGAAGACAAAAACTTCAACTAAAGTACTTCTTGCTGGTTGAAAACAGGTATGGAAATATCCAGAGAATAAACAAAGGAGAAACAAGAGACAGCTGCAGTGTGCGATAGGCATACGTGCGAGGCTCCAAATTGGTGTTACTCACCTTCAATCTCTTGCTGCCTTGTTGGCAATGAAATGATCAACAAGGCCAGCCAAGAACAGATCTGTTTTCCTCCCTTCTGAATCCAGCTCACTTTAGGGGACTGAAATGCCAGGAGACTTGCAGATCAAACCTTCCACCCACACTGGCTCTGGAGCTGGTTGTGAGCTCTGTCCTGGAGCACGTGCACAATTGTCTTGACTCAGGTTGAGTCTAAAAGCAGACTTAGCACTGCAGGAATCACCATTTGTTCCTTTCAGAAAACTCTCTATGGGAAAACTCTCCTGCCCACTTGGATGAGGCACTGGGCACCCAATGGGGTGCTCAGAGATAGGAAGCATGCTGCCCTCTGGAATTCTTTCACAAGCACAATGCTTGCTTTCTCCTTCTGCCTCAGGTCCTTTCTTCTGTAGTAGGAGAGGCTGACTTTGCCTGTGCTCTGTCATTACAGTGACCAGAGTAAAAATCCAACAGAAATTTGAAAGCTCTTTTAAAAGGTAAAAGTAATAGTGGAAGTGATGGTTTAACAGTTTCACTGAAGGGAGCTGAAAAAAAAATTATGAGAGGCTCAAAGACAAAGAAGGCAGAATGGATAAGATGTTCTATTTTCAGACTAATGGGCCGATGTGAATTATATTGTTCTCTCACTTCATGAAAAGTAACTGAAAAGTTAGGATAAGGTGATCCCTAAAAGAAGGAAAAAGTTACTAAGTTCCTTAATATTAATCATTCAAATGCCTCCCTTTTTAATTAACCGGATCTTTTTTCTTCTAATAAAATATCTACCTGGGATAAACAGTGTAGAAAGGAATGAGTTGAAAAGTAAAATTCCTTTTCTCCACTTAATACTCTCTTCCCCAACCACTCATTTCCCAACAGGAACACTCTTAACAGTTGCTTTCCTGTCTTTCTAGAATTTTCTATGTACAGTCCAGCTTTATCTCATATGAATCTTAACCACAAGATTTCTTCAGTTTGGGAGGATGCACTCTATTTCCTCTGTTTGGAAAGTTCTTGTTTCTCTATAGCCATCTCCTTCAGTATCTTTCTATTATCTACTCAGAATTGTCACCTACTCAAAGAAATCTTCTGTTACCTCTCTTTTTAAATAGGAATCCCATCACAAGCACCATTCTTTAGCTCAACACCCCATGCTCACTACCCTTGGCATTTTATCTGGCACACAGAGGGCATTTGATAAATACACGATAGAGGCATGAATGAGTAGTACATGATGTACACACACATATAGATCCTCTCCACAAAATAAAAATGGGTGATATTATACAGACAATGCTGCAATTTTCTCTTAACATTTTAAAAGTGATACCATTTTAAGCAACTCACCAAAGCTGGAGGTACCCACAGGTGAGACCGCTGAGACAACGCCAAAGCAGCCCACAGCAGCAGTGTGAAGGTCACGGTGGGCAGCGTCAGAAGCTGGACCAGACAGCAATGGAGGCAGCAGCACCAGGTGATGGTGCTGAACAATTAACAGGTCTAATGGTGACTTGGACACAGCATGTCAGTCACCCATCAACATAGCTGGACAGCAGTGGCCAGTAGTATGGGTCATTCCTGGTCACTAGGAGGCAGCAGTGTTAGAAACACTGTGTTAACAGTTGTGAGTTGTTGGCCCACACAACACCAAGCAGCTCTTTGAGACGCCAGGTCTGGGGCCTTTGGTGTTTCTTCCAGGCAATGTTAGAGGCAGGTCGGAGGGCGGCAGCCCCTGGCCTCTGTGAAGCTTTTCTTTCTTTGGAGGTCGGCTGCTAGTCCTTCATTCTGCTTTGGAGGTCAAGAACAGAGTTTTCCTATGAGAGAGGCTGATAGTGCGAGTCAGCATCCCAAGCTGACTTCAGCCCAGTCTCTGAGCCCCCCCACCTACAAGTCTGATTGGACCATTTACCAATCAGCTCACAGCTTGCACCTGATCCATCATTCTCCATTCCAGGTACCAAATCCATGGGCCTCTCTACTGCCTACAGCTGGAAGGAGCCAAAGCACTGCAGGAGCTGGGGTCCTCATGCTCATTCTTGCAGCCAGACCCACAGGCCGCATGCCCTGGGGTGGTGTGGTAGGGGAATCACTGTCACCCACCATCACTTCTGGCCTCTGCCTATAGCCTGAGCCCCAGAGGGGACCCTCGTGGCAGGTAGTAAAAGGCCCACCTGCCAAAATAGTCTTTGTTGTTTCAGCATGCAGAGGGCAGGTCCACTATTGATTCAGGCTGATTGATAAAGAGAGTCCTGGAGCCCTCAGTGATTTTTCAGGCTTTAATGCTCTCAGGGAGGCTGACATGCAAGGAGGCAGGTATGGACCGGGCTGGAGGGGTTGTAAAGCAGGCAACCAAGCTTCCCAGGCCCCTGTGAATCTTTGTGTCCTTTCTCGGGGTTCTCTCTGGCCTTCTCGCTCTCTCCATCATCTCATGTTCTTGCCACTTCTGTAGTCACACCGCTAGTCCTCTTTGCCACCGCTGCCGAGGCTTTTAGCCCAGCCGTGAGCTGAGGTGTGCACCTTGCACATGCACGCACACTTACGTTTCAGGTGTCCATAATCAGGCATGAGTGACCCACACCCATGCTCCCAAACATCTTCTGCATTAACATGATCAAGGCTGCAGGTGATAGCCACAGAGGCTAGTGGTGTAAAAAGCCTCATGAATTCACTTACCCTGCAGTCTCCGATTTCATTTTTTTATAGGCATATAACAGCACATTCTACATACTGTTCTGATTCATCCATTCCCATTTATCTAAATGCCTTGGAGATACCTCCATGTCACTGTACATGAACTACCTTCCAGTAAACTATTTTTTATTAAAATATCCATACAGGAAAGTGCATATACGGGCATATGTGTTGAGGTGTGAAGCTGTAGTCCCCATACTATATAGTTTTGTCAACAAATGGCAAATCCAGCTAACTATAAAGTACATTAATGTATCATGGTACCACAGGATGAACTTCCACAAATTGAATCTAAGCATATAATCAGTATCTTACATTATAGAGCAGTAACTAGCAGTCTCCCCCATATCCCCCTTGTGCTCTTTTTCAGACTACCCCCCCCCCACTACAGGCAGCCACTCTTCTGACTTCTTCTCAGATTATTTTTTCCAGTTTATGTAGTTTTTATAAAAAGAATCTTGCCGCATATACTCTTGTGTCTGACTCATTTTATTCCCCATCATGCTGTTGAGATTCATCCACATCATGGCGTTTCAGTTGATTCTCAATAACTTTGAGAAAATGAAGGCTCTTGCTACTGCTGATGAGACAACCTCTACTGGCTTGAGGTCTTTTTTTTTCTCTAATTCCAAAATGACAGGCTCATTATAAAAAAGGAAAATAAAGGAAAGGACACGTGTGCAGACACAAGCAGGCAGAAAGAGTATGCCCTTAAAGGGACAGGTTTCCTAAAGAGAGGCCTGCATAGTCACAGGCAGGCAGCCTTGGGAGAAGAGATGACTCTGCTGCTCTGCAAAGGGAGAAGTTTGGTGAAAAGAACCATCTGCATAGCACAGGCTGGCAGAGAGCTACCTGGCTTGAGGTCTAGCATGTCATCCACACATTATCTCAGTCTGGCCCTTAACCTTTGGATTTCTTTAAATGGCTTTATGAATACCTCAAAAGGTCTCTAGATAGGCAACATTCACTTTCAGATGTATCTAATGATGAAGCTAGCAGTCCTGCATGACAAGTTGTGTAGAAAATTATGTTGGAATGAGGAGAAGGGAGAAAAGAGCAGCCTTCCCTTCTCATCAGCATTTCTGCAGCCACAGCTCAATAAGGCATGCTTTTTGAGGCCTCAATCATTCAGTTAAAAGCTCAATTCTCAAATTCCCTGAACACAAGGAATCATGACAAAGCACTGCACTGCATTCTCTTGGCAAATGTTACTTTTAAAATGGAATCAAAACTATGTCCAAGTAAAGAGCAAAGCAGCTTTAACTAATATCAGCAAAGGGCCTAAGAAAAGAGATGTAACTAATGCATTCCATCTGCTCGTTTGCTCTCTTGCACTCCAATACTCAGGACAAAATACCAGTTTGGGGAAGGAATTATAATATACAGGAACAATGTACCAACGAGCAAATTTGGATCTGCTGTCCAACCTGTTAAATTTATGAACTTAAAATCCTACTATTAAATCAGTGCCTAACCTCACCTCATTCCTAATCTGGAATGACAGGAATATTTATTTACAGATATGAGCTGTTAAGCAGCAGAAGCAGTCTATACATTTGTGTGGAGCCATCATTACTGCCAAGATTGGCTCAGAAGGTACCATGCAAGACTGCATTTTTGTGGTTCACCCTTCCAGAAAGGTCTTTTTGAAGCTCCACATGCTGTCTGTTCTTAGTCCAGTCCAAAAGGGGGAGACAAAGGATGTGCCCTACGGAAGACTCAGACTTACCAGAATAATATCATGCCCCTATGTTTAGCCACGACATTCCTCCTCTCCACGTGGGTCTTCTCCTAGAAGGTTTTGTTGCCTGGACCTCAAAAGACCTCTATTTTATTTACCTACCAAGCTAAAATAAGTGCTTGTAGTGGCTGCCAGGTATCCCTTAAAACTGGTTATGATCCTATTTAGTTACTTAGCAGGGAAAAAGTTACAGTCAATCCAAGACAATATAAAAGTCAGCCCTCAGCTTTCACTTAGGATATGGAAGGAGTAAAAAGGAAGAAGGAATAAGCACAGGAAAAGAACAGTTTATGGAGACATTGAAAATAAACCTTATCCAAAAAGAATATTCCATTTAAATGCTTTATAAAGATTTTCTTTGATGAGTACAATACTGTATAAAGCATGTTACTTTCTAGTGACTTTTCAACCTGGCACCTATTGAAAGCTGTTTCTTACTCACTGTAGAGTGAGTAAAATCCTACTAAAAATTTTAAGAGGAAATGGTGAGGGAAGGCTAGGTACCTCCCTAGTCAGGGATGGCAGAGGGTCTATCAAGGTCAGAGCCAACTCTCAGACCATAACACCAGGATCTACTGGTTCTCTGGCTTGGGAGGCCACCCCTAGATAATTACCTACCACACCATTTGGCTGTATTCTTTGTGGAAACGTCTTTAAAGAGAGAATAGAAATGAGAAATACCCATAGGGAAGGATTTCATTGGTCCCACAATTTCAACAGGCTGGAATGTGAAGAGGGTGTATGCGCACACACACACACACACACACACAAATGTGGAATGTTAACCTCGAATGATTGAACAGAAAATAAGCAAACATCAGGTGAAAGAGCAAACATGTGGAAATATGACCCACTACCCTGGGAGGGGCTACAGTTCTTGGGTTAGTCTTGAAATGGGGGAGAGTTTCTTACTGGCTTTGGAGTTTTGAACCCAAGTCTAGACAAAAGTTTTCTTGATTTCTGGAAGAATAGTATAGAGTGCAAGGACTAAGGATTTTTAGAACTGGGAGTCTGCCTCGGTCTCATGTGAACAGAAGTTCCAAGAGCCAACAGTAGCTGGCAGCAGATCACCTCTCCAGCTCAAGAATGGCACAGGCCTTAATTGTCAGAGCCAGAAGGCAGGTAAAAGATGACTGAAGGCCAAATTCTTTGCTTTTCAGATGAGGAAACCTAGGTCCAGACAAGGTCAAGGTTTATCCAAGGTCACACAACTGGCTAATGGCACAGCGGAGAGCAGAGCAAAGATAAGTTTTCACTCTCATTCCTCAGTCAATGTGCAACCCAAGTTGAAAATCGTTGAGGGGTCAAAAAGGAGAGAAAAAGTTATGGGTTTTGAGAGTCATTAGCAACCCTATTATTAGACATATGGTTAGCCTCTTTAGATAGTTCCACAGTTAATGTCTTAATGTGAGAGGCAATGTCCACAGCAATAATGAGGTGACTGGTACCTTTAGCCATTTATGGCAGACAATTTTATTTTTAAAATTTAGGATTCTAGCAAAGACTATACACACACACAAACACATATGTACTTACATAACATATTCCATGTCTGAATTATGCCCCTGAAACATTCTATTATATAAAATGAATGAATGAACTTTTGTCCCCTAATTTTTCCAGAAAACAACAATAAAACTTCAATCAAATTATCCGCAGTGATGATAACTATGTGGCTTAACACAAAATCTGGTAGGTTCCCCTCCTCATTTTCACTGTTTATTAGTTATTGGTTTGTTTTGTTGTTTTGTTTTAGTGACTTGAGTCATAACAAAGGCATTGAAACAAAAGCAGGTGCATGGGCCTTCCTGGTGGCGCAGTGGGTTAAGCAACACTCTATGAAGCAGACCACAGTCACTGTAGCACGAGTTCGATCCCTGCTGCCGGCCAAAGAAGTGATCCACATGGCACAGGAGACCTCTCCTGCCTTGCCCACTGCTGCCCTCGGCAGTGTATTTCTGTTGATCTGCCTGTTCTGTTCCCGGCTCTGTCTTGGGTGAATTCTTTCACCCCCCACACCTCTGGCCTGTACCCCAGTTCTTGTATGCATAAATAAATAAATCTTTAAAAAGAAACAAAAGCAGGTGCAAAGAAAAAAAGTTCGTTCAATCAGTTCTACACATGCCCTGATAAGTTGAGGAAAAGTGTTTGACTGAGGAGTCCCCAGACAGAAACAAACTACATGCCCAGGAAAAGCATGGGTGAGCTGGGATATTTCAGATGTTTAATTTTGCAGGCACTTCAAGGGGCTAAGAGAAACTAGAACACTAGGTTGTTGGGAAGACACAAACTCTGCTCCCTCCCCATTGTTTCCTAACGTAAGTTAGAACTTCAAAAGTCTAGAATATTGAAAGGGACCTGTTGCATTATTTTCAAGTTAGATGAATGACATCCCATTTCATTATTTAAGTCTAAAAGGACCTCAGAAATCACTTAACCCAGCATCTTTTCCCAGATCAAAAAACCAAATCCTAGATAAATCCAATGATTAAAGTTCCCACAGCTCACAGTAGTGTGTGTGTTGGGGTAGTAGTGGAGGGGGCAAACAGCATTCTAATAAAATAGGTCTATGAATTTTTCAAAATGCAAGCCATATAAAAAGAGTACTTCCCGGGGCCTCCCTGGTGGCGCAGCGGGTTAAGCAATGCACTATGAAGCAAATCGCAGTCACTGCAGCACGAGTTCAATCCCTGCTGCCGGCCAGGGAGGGGACCCACATGGTGCAGCAGACCTCTCCTGCTGTGCCCACTGCTCCCCTCAGCAGTGTACTTCTGTTGATCTGCCTGTTCTGCTCCCTGCTCTCTGTGGTGAATCCTCTCACCCCCCGCCACACCTCTGGCCTGTACCCCAGTGCTTGTATGCATAAATAAATAAATCTTTGAAAAAAAAAAGAGTACTTCCCTGGCAGATTTCACTCTACATGAATTAACTTGAAGATTTAAATAAAGACTTATTTAAATGCTTCAATTATAACAATTATTGAGCCCTCTAAAAGTGTTCCTTCACCCTGGAAAGCAGGTGGGAGCTGGATCTGCTGTGCTCTCAGAGGTGTCAGAACCTATGAGGGGCTAGACCAAAGTTGATGATATGTTTTGGGGGAGATTAGAACCAAATATTGGATCTGTCAAATGCCACCAACCTATCTAACTTACTTATTTGTCTTTTCTTTTTTTAAAAGATTTTATTTATTTATGCATACAAGAGCTGAGGTATAGGCCAGAGTCCAGGGAGGTGAGAAGATTCACCAGAGACAGAGTGGGGAACAGAACAGGCAGACTGACTGAAACACACTGCTGAGGGGAGCAGCGGACACAGCAGGAGAGTTCTTCCACGCCATGTGGGTCCCCTCCCTGGCCGGCGGCAGGAATCGAACTCGTGCTGCAGTGGCTGCGGTTTGCTTCACAGTGTGTTGCTTAACCCAAGGCACCACCAGGGAATCCTGTACTTGCCTTTCTGCTCACAGCAGACAACCTGTCAAATCCCTTGACAGCTGAAAGCTGTACTTTTCAGTGTTTGGCCACTTGGATAATCGTTCTCCACAAAATCGAGTTTGGCCAGCACAGAATATCTTTGGCTTTGGTCAAAGTGCTCCAAGCTTCAAGTCCTCAGAGATAACTTGATGGATGGGCCCACATCCTGAAGCATCACTGTGACTCCAATAGTCACCCTTTATTGAGCACTTAATGTATGCTGCATGAGATCTTGTTGTCTTGTTTCCTCTCAATAGCGGTGATGCTGGTAAGGGAAGTTGCTTCCTGTTTCAGAGAGGAAGAAAGCTAAAGTCAGCCATGGTTCAGTCCCTTCTCTTAAGGTCTCAGGCCTAGTTAGTAGCAAAGCTAGTTAATTCCTGACTCTTCCAGGCTTAGGGCCCCAGCAGGTGGAGCAGCACCCAGGCATCCATAGTCCAGATTTCAATTTATTGTCCAGAATCCTCTTAATTCCAACATTTGTCTGGAGCCCTGTTTTCTGAAACTTCATATTTGTTTGTCATGCATACATACAACTTTCTTCGATTTTTCTGCAAATTCCCCCCAAATAAAACCATATGAACTTCCATAGCAACATTGCAACACAAACATGGCGTAATCTTTGTCCACTGAAGTACACAGCTTGAAAGGTTTTTTTTTTTTATTGGAAAAACACAGACACACACACAACTACATCTGTATACAGTTGAATCAAATCCATGGCAACGAACACAAACAAACTTGGACTCTTCTTTAAATCTCTTTGCAGGTTTTAGCACATCAGAAACTGGGTTGCAACACTTGTGACTAAGCAGAGCCCCAGTTTGGTCACCGATGAGCCGCCAGTTTGGCGCTGACCTCCAGGAGGACAATGACCACTGCCCGAAGTGAGAGCGCCAGTCCCTGCTCGGGAGCTCTAGTAGCTGGTGCTTGACGCACACGGAGCCCCTGGGGCCATGCCCTGGCCTGTGGAAAGTGAGAGCTGCGCAGCTTAGGCGCTGAAGCCCGGCCAGCTCTCCGTAGAAGGCCTGGCGGGCGCGACCTGCCGCCCCGCAGCACTGCTTGTGTCTGTTGAGAGTGAGGATGGAGGTGGGGGTGGGGCTGCTAGCCCCTCCCAGCCAGGCGCTCAGGCGCGGGAATCGCCATCTCTGCAGTCTCCGCGCGTTTCCACGGAGCCACGGAGCGCCTGTCCTATTTTATAGTCCCAGCGATCCTCCCAAAGCTGACCACATTTTACAAATGAAAAATAGATCCAGACTCATCACTTGCTCAAGCCGAACGGTAGGGATGGTGGAGGAATCTGAATCCAGGACTCTTTGTTCCCTTTATTCTACTTCTGGTTAGGTCCCAAGGGTGCCTTGGCTATGAGATCTGTGCTTCTTTGATTTCCCCCCAGAAGCAACATGGGGTGTGCCCCTTGAGGACTACCGAGTGGGGTTATAGGCATGGGCCTGCTTAGGCTGCTGGGCTACATGATTTTTCTCCCCTGCTTCTCTCTCCCTCTCCTCCCCAGGTCCTCATCTTTTTAAGGTCTCATATATCCTAACAAATGGTTACGGCACGAAATGAAGACATTCTTAAGCAAGTAAGAATCCAGGGTTGTGTGGTGATTTGCTCCTGTTCCTATAGTCTAAGGCCCAGCACCTGCTAGCAGGTGGGAGGAATTTCACCAGGTACAAGTCTTTCTCCATTTTTCACATTAACAAACCAGAGAAACCTCTTATGACCAGGTGCTGAAATGAAGAATGTTCCTTGGCTGCTTCCTCACAGGGCTTGTGCTGGGGTATACAGTGGTCTACTGGGATGGGGGTGGGGAGTGGGGGGTGGGTGGAGTGGGAGACTGAGGGGCAGCCAAGTTTTGATAACAAGAAAACCTACCATTTCTGAACACTCACGAGGCGCCAGGCTCTCTGAGACACTCTTTGTAACAATTCCTCTTCACAAACCCAGGGGTCAGATACTATTACTCTCCCTTAATACATGAGAGAGCCACAACTTTAAGAGTTCACCTGTCCTGTCTAAGATCCCACAATGGCAGAGCCAGTTTCCACCCAGGGCTCCAGAGACCAGAACTTGGCCAGTGGCGATTTCCTCATAAAAGGGGAGGGTGGGGGTGGGGGATAGTTGGAGGAGTTAGGAGCAGCTCAACATAAACACAGAAAATATTGTGCCAGGAGAGACCATAGGCTCCCTCAGTTCTCAGGTGGACTTGAACCAGCTTTAGGATGTGAAGGGGGAGAGAAGTGGGAATCCCTTGCTTCTTGTCCAAATTGAAGGAGGGGATCCAAAGTTCATTCAGGAAGGCTCTTTTTTCAATCAATTGTTTTTTGTTTTCAGAAATAAAGTGGAAATGACCCAGCGAGGAAGGAAAATGAATACAGCCAGCTCTGGTCACACAATTAAAACATATATGCTGGCCAAAGGTACATCCCTCCTCCACCCATTCCTTCAGAGAGAAAAAGGCCCTTTTTGACCTGGAAGGCTATTAAAGCATTCCATGGGCGAAGTCTCTACCCCTTCCAAAGAGACTCTATAAGAAACCTTGTTCCATGAACACGGTCACACAAAGGGTTTTGTGCAAATACCAAGCCATTATTCTACAAATGCAAAGAAGCATCAGGGATGGTATGTGAACAAAAACTGAACAGAGGATGCACGCCCAGATGTGTCTTGGCCAGGTTGCAATATGAATGATCTAATGTTTTCTGGCTCTGTGCTTTGCTTTTCCGATTTGGTTTGAATATTTGCATTACTGTATTATTTTCCCTGTACAATTGCTGTTGTCTGTACACAATTAGGTCATTTTCATAGTTGGGTGAGGAAACACTTTAGACATGAGATGAGCTACAGCTGGTAGCTAGCTCCCCCCTGGCATGGACATTTAAATCCTCATTCTGTTGGTTCCAAAGATTCTACCTGTTACCCAAGATCTTAAAGTTTTAATGTAGGTCAGCCAACCAAATGGAAGGACAATGACATCCCTTTGTTAGGTAAGTGCAACTTCTTACCCACCAGTTTAGGGGTTGATTTGCTTATCTAGTCATACTGCTCCTTGAGCCAAATCTAACCTGGTATTGCTATGCTTCAGACAATAGAAAGGACTGTTTCCTGGTAGCCTGTGGTTTCTTGGTCTGTGGAAGGTCTGCTGAAACTGACCCTTGTAAAGGAAGAAAGAAAAGAAAGTGACAGGGTGAGGAGGCTGTAGGGCAACTGCCACCCCAGAAATGAGTCCAGAAGTAAATATAAATACGCCAGCCAGTGCAGAGGCTAGACTATGACCTAGGACTTTGAAGAGTGAAAGGGATCCCCAAAGGAATGGAGTCTTAAAGCTGTTTAGAGTCATGTTCATATCACTCATAAGTGTAAAATTTCAATACTCCATTAATTTACAATAGCTTTTCAGCTATTGGGAATATGTGGCCCTTTGGGCAAAGCCAGAGGAAAAAAATTTTTTGTGCTACCTTTAATGGAAAGGATAAGCTGTGATAAAAGTCTCTAAGGAAGTTCCATGACTCTTAACGTGCTTTATAATTTGACCTGACCGTAGTCAGCTCATTGAATGTCCATTATAGGCAGAACCATCTCTTTGGCTAACCTTCTAAATTTTTCCTGCTTGGATCCTCTCTTAGTGTCTTATACCTGACTTTGACATTGACCTTGTTTTTTTTTATGGAGTGCTTATTTTGTGGTATGCACTGTACTATCTCCTTTTCCTGATAATATCTCAAATATTCTTACAACTATTTAAAGGAAGGCATTATTTTCTTCAGTGAATAAACGGAATGCCTTCCCCCAATTCTTGTGTGTTAATGTAGAATACCTAAAAGCCTTAGATCAGTACACAGAGTGCTTATGTTTATATTCAGGAACTGAATGACAATTAGTTTCTGTAGGAATTTGTACAAATTACTTGAAATCTCTGTGACTCAGACATAAAATCAAGATAGGAACAGTTCAAATGTTATGCTTCATTGTGAAAAATGGCCATTCATGTGAACTACTTGCCATGGTACTGATCCAGAATAGGCAGGGGATAAAAGTTAGATATTATTATTAACCAGTTCCAGACCCTCTTCATGTGCAAAGTCTTTCCAGATCCCTATCAGATTTGGTTTCTTTTACCTCTGTATCCTCACATCACTGTGGGCATACTTTTCAGTGTTTCAGTACTTCTTATCTGTACTGAATTATTTGTGTCTGCACAGAAAAAATATTCAATAAATGATAATGATTGGATAGATGGTCTGTCTCCCAGAACTATACTAAATGTTTGTAGAAAGCAAATCTAGCTACAAGGCAGACAAAACACTTGGAATATTCTAGATTAAATATAGCAAATATACTTTTGAATGTATAACCAAACTCTAATGTAAATTAGGGAAAGCCTCACAGACTCACAGATGTGTACACACACACACACACACACACATAATAGTATAGATTGATAAACTGTTACTGAAACTTTGCTGCTTTGGGAAGTCTGTCTAGTTTAGTGACCTTGAGGCTTGGTTTTAGGGACTTTATGGTGGATAGGAGATAAGGCTTAGTGCCCTTAAAAGATGAAGAGATGTAATTGAGATCCCGACTTAAAAATGAGGCTCACAAAAGTATGAACACTCAGTAAAGGGGTACACTAGAAAGGACCTTCCTATCTGTAAGGAAAAAACAAACAGGAAAATTCCCATGTTTGACCTAGGCTCATAAGACATTAAAAGCACAGATCCCTTTCACACCAGTGTATGATGTGAATTATACTATTTACATGGTATACTTCAGCTGGGAAGCTCTATCAGAAAAATCAGTTTAAACTGGTTCCAGGTTTATAGCATTCCAGGGCACCTGTTAGAAACAGATCTTCTTTGGAGGGACAGCCATTAGGCTTCACAGAAGTCTAACAGATAAGGTTCCACTGAGCATGAGATCACAATCTAAAATGACAAATTGCACTGGAAACAAGCTATCAAGAGTGAAAATCAGTAGAAGCCACAGTGAACAGAATTAGACATTCTGTTGTAACATCGTAGATGAATGTAACTTACTGAAAATCTGTAGAGAAATAAAAAGGGGAAATCATAACAGAAAAAAGGATAAATGAAATCTAAAAAGACCAGGCAGAACTGAGAACCACTACCTGCTAGCATTTATTTGTCTATTACTTCATACACCGATTAATTTAAAAAAATTCACCATAAAGTTGTGATCAAAATAGATGAAATTCTTCTTTATCAAACTTACATTGTGGATATTATTACAAATAATAAACCCCGAACAAATTAAAATTCAAGACCATTTTAGATTTGAAGAAATGCTATGAAATAAAAGAAGTTAATGGACTGAGATGATGGTGCACTGGTGAAATGGTGGTGGGAAGTCCATGGGGACCATAATATCTGTCAAATAGATATAAATAATGAAAGAAAAGTTAATAGAGACACTGGAAGTAAGATTTCACTGTAGCGAGACCTCAGTGACAAGAAATGAAGTGAAAATATTCCAAGCAAAGATATATCAAGTGCAAAGACTCCCAGTGAGAAATAACTTGGCACTTTGAGGAGGAGAAAGAAGCCAGTGTGTCTGGGGCTCAGTAAGTGACATGGGGAGTGGTATGAGATGTGATCTGAGAGGTGGGTGGGAGCAGTTGGGTTTCTTCTCCTTTCTGAGAGCAGGAGGAATCCTTGCAAGATTTTGAGCAAAGAAGCAGTGTGCTGTCACCCTGGCCGCTGCGTGGTAAAGGAACACAGTGGGGACAAGAATGGAATCAGGAAGCTCAGGGATTTCGGTCATCTCGGCAAGAGGTGACAGTAGCTTGGACTACAGTGATAACGGTGATATCTGTGAGTACAGAGAAAAGTGGCTGAATGATGTTTTTGTAAGTTGAATCAGTATTTGAAATAGATGTAAAAGGTGAAGGAAAAGGAAGATGGCTCTAGTATGTTCCTAGTTTTGTGGATTGAGCAGCTGGGTGAATAGCAATGTCATTACGAGAGTAACACTGGGTAGGAACATGAGCAGGAGTTTAGTTTTGGGCATGCTAATTTTGAGATGCCTTTTAGCTATCTAAATACATAATGGTATATGAGAATATAGAGGAGTTCAGGAAATTAACTCCAAATAAAGGAATGCTCATATTTTGAGACTTGTCTTCAAGATCTTTTAATATTCTAGGCTTAGACAGGAGTACACATAAGGAACTGGCCACTTCCAATTACTTCAGGGGAACTGGGTCAATATAGTTCTGAATTCTGGGGAGACCCTGGTGCATTGCCCAACCCAAAAGTAGAGGTTAGGATCTTTTAGTCCCACCTAACCCCAGTGATTTTGGTAGTAGCAATAGTCATAAGCCAGTGCATTTTCTGAGGGATGCTAAAAGACTGAGTTCACAAAATAACTGGGCGACAAACCAGGCACTCTTGTGTGGGGAAGGGTGGAGAAGTCATGTAATCTGGCTCCCACCCACTCCCGCCCACCAGCTCAGAGCATTGTATCTTAGAGATCCAAGGGAATAGTCAAGAATATGACGCACCAGGAGGTACAAAGGAAAAGGAGATCCCAGCATGAGGTAATGGCCAAAAAATGCCATAACCCATTACATAAGCGAAAGTGAAACCTCTGAGGAACAAATAAACAAAGGGTATCATATTGATATAAAAATACAAGAAGCTCACTCTGTGGTTGCTGACATACATCATTGTGGAAACAAAATCATGTCCAAAGTGGCTATGGTTAAACTTGGATCCATACGAATGAAGCTTTAGGAAGTTTCAAAACAATCAAGAAGTTGAACAAAGTAGCATTCCTCCTTGGGTTTACAGCTTTGAGAGAAAGTACACACATCTCCTCTGTGGAGGTGGGACAGCAATTCAAGGGGTCCAGGTAAGTAGAGGTAGCTCATATGAAAGAAAGAGAGAGAGAGAGAGAGAGAGAGAGAGAGAGACAGAGACAGAGACAGAGACAGAGAGACAGAGAGAGAGAGACAGAGAGAGAGAGAGAGAAAAGAAAGAAAGAAAGAAAGAAAGAAAGAAAGAAAGAAAGAAAGAAAGAAAGAAAGAAAGAAAGGAAGGAAGGAAGGAAGGAAGGAAGGAAGGAAGGAAGGAAGGAAGGAAGGAAGGAAGGAAGGAAGGAAGGAAGGAAGGAAGGAAGGAAGGACTCAGAAAAGAACAGCAAATAGGCTAACAGTTATGATTCAATTCTTAAGTTTATCAGATTATAGCAGGATACTTTTCAGTCAGATAGACCTGCGGACATACATATATATGGATATGCTATATTCATATTCCATGAGAAGCTTCTATTTTTGTTGTGCAGGAAAAGCAAGACTGTCACTTTTACACTTACCTGATCAAGTCTACTCTACACTGGTCACCAGGAAACTCAGAACCAAATTGGCAGCCCATCCTTAACTTATTATGTCCATAAGACTTCAGATAGCATGCAGTTTGGATTAGAACCTCATTGTTGGGGTTTATCTTGTTTTGATATCTTTATTTCATCGCTCATTTTTTGATTTTTAAGAAAGTATATTTGCCACACCATGTATATTGGAATGACGTAAAATCCAAATAAATGTTCTGCCCAAATAAGGCAGCATGAAAAACAGGTACCCGGTGACGTTATGACATCTCAATGAACTGGAGAGGTTCTAGTTACTGTCTGTTTGACACCCACGTCAGAATGATGAAGTTCATTAGATGACAAGAATCTTGCTTCAGCCATAACAGGATGGCAAATTAAATGCTCATGAACAAAAGGAGGAGGTAGACAAGGTAGGATCAGTGGGGTCCAATCAACGGTGCCATTTCTACTCCAGTCCTGCCTGGTGGTCCTTTTACAGAAACTTGATTATGTCTTGGGTAAGACTGGTCCCTCCTAGGATCCTCAGGCCAGGATTCTAGTCTATTTCTGGACAAGTTGGTCAAAATCTACCTCTGACCTCTAGAAAGGTTACTTTGCTTGCTTTCTGATTTTAGTAGTTTTTATTCCTTTTTTTTTTTGTACCACAAAGTCATTCAATTTTTTAAACTACTAAGGTAATACAGACAATAAAAGTTCAAATATCATCCTCCCCATAGCTGGGAGGTCACCTTCACACAGCAAATGGTGTGACTCTACATTCTTTTAGAGTCTACTCCTCCAGACAAAGCATCCTGTTGACTTGACTTGGGCCCCAAAGGGAGACAGGTTCATAATTACAATCCTAACAGACTGGATCCAACAGGAAAGAGAGTGTTCTTCAAAAGGAAATTGGGGTATTGTTAGGAAGTGACAATGGATTCTGGTCAGCTAAAAACAAAACAAGACAAACAAAATGATTCCCTCACACTAAATTTTCCAATTTCTCTTTTTTTTCTTCACCTTGTAAACCTGTCCAGTTCCTACAGTGACCATAGAAAAGTCAACAGACTGCATGCTGCTAACATCCAGAATAGAAGCCTATGGGACAGAACAATGAAGATCATTCCATTCCATGCATGTTGAGCAATGTTTGCTTAAGTTCTTTTTACTATTGTAGCCTGGGGAACAAAATAGTTAATCTCAGAATACGAACAATAACCCAAGAAGCTTTAAAATTGGCCTTTACTCATTCTCCATTCTCTTCGGTTATCTTCAAAGCATAAAAATTATGCATATTCATTAATGCTTCACCCAGCCATGCAACCACTATTTATAGAACACAACCTCTCTGCTCTAGGTACTGAGGGAATAGCAGTTAAGTGGAAAAACAAGGTTTCTGTCCCGGTGACAGATGAGGTTGGAAGGAATAAGCAAGGTTGCAATTCCTAGCTTTCTGAAGCACTCCTGGCAGTATTAAGAACTAAAAGTAAAATGATTCAAAGGTTATGGGTAAGTGAGAAATCTGACTAGATTACAAATACATTATTATAATTGGTATGTAGAGAATGGATCACAAGGGGGCAAGAACAGAGGCCAAGAGATCAATCAGAGGACCAAAGAAGTAGCTAGAAAAGGTTTAGCCTGGACTAGTTTGATGGCCAGATTAGGATGAACAGATTTGGGTGTCAGGGCTGTGATAGGAAAGAGAGATGGATATTTCTGATATTTCTGATATTTCTGATATTTCTGACTATATTATAAGAGCAACTGAATGAATGGTGACAATGATTAACTCAGGAAGAGCCAGTTCGGGGACAGGTGAAAAGAGGATGAATTAGTTATCCATTGCATTGAGCACATGCATGATTCTCAGGTCAAATAAGCAGTTAAGTGTCGGGTCTGAAGCTCAGAGAGAGAGAGAGAGAGTCACAATGTAGAGTTATAGGTGGTCATTAAGTCAAGGAGGTAGAAGACCTTGCCCAAGGAAAGGGTTTAGGTTGAACACAGAGGGTCATCAACAATGAACTCACATATTTTAAATGAAGGAACCCTGGAATTATTTTGCCTCAAGTATTGTAACTTCTGTGTTCCTTGGAGCCTCACATTGTTTCTCTCCTCAGTTTCCCATAGTCTTCAACAACAGCTAACCCCTCTCATTAATGTTAATTAACTTAGGCAACTCTTGATGGATCCATGATTTAGCCCATCTCCCAATCAGTTCTATTCAGTTCTATCTTGTTTGAAGGGAACAAAACATGTCCGCCCACATTGTTAATATTAAATCCCCCATTTTTGGTTAGAGTGCTCATAAGTTCCAGGGCCAGTGTTTATGGCTTGGTGAGTGGGGGGGATGTAGGTCTACTCTAAAGGACAGCTCATTCGTGATTGATTGAGTTCATTCCACTCTGTTACTTGTTCTCATGGCATATTTGAGGATCCCATTCCCTCCACATAGTTCCTTTTGGTTCTCACTGCCTTCTCTTCTCACTGCAGTGCTAGGTTATTCAGTCAGTGGGTATGCAAAGACTATTCATTTAGTCACTCCTTTAGGTCTTCATTTCTAATTCCATGTAAGTGTCCTTAGAAAGAGAGAAGAGACTCAGAAAGCGCACTGATAGGATTGCTAGAACTTCATTATACTTTCACAAGACAGGTCACCTATGGACAAATGATATAGGAATCAAGTAAGTTCTGAAGTTGTTAATACTGCCAGGAGTGTTTCATAAAGCTGGGAAATAAAGGCTCAGAAAGATCAGAAATCTGAGCTGTTGAAAAACCACAGAGATTTTCAGTAAATGTGTGCACATTTTAAAAATGTATTTGCAAAAATCTAGGTGTCTCCAGTCTAGCCACCCTATTAATCAAAGGAATTGCTTGAGCTTCGTGGCTCAGTCTGTGATCCTAGTTCTGACCACCAGTGGCCTGAAGGCCTCAATGAATTCCTGTCAGAGCCTCCAGACTTCCTTGGCTGGCGACTTGTTCCTCTTGGGACAGCTTTGGCCTGAGCTGAACAGCCTGGCCCCCCGCTGTGCAGGGCCCTCTCTCCGGTAAGAGGAAACGTTTTCAGCTTAGTCCATTAACACAAACATTCAAAAGCAAACATTCAAAAGCCACAGATCATGTTTGCAAAAATAAAATAGGATTGAGAAAAGTTTCACCCCAAGAAATCAAAAGGTTATTTAAAAAACTGCCCTTGCCATCCAAGTAGGCAGGCAGCAAAGCCACAGCAATTCCAAAGACTTGTTTGCTTGGTAGAGCTGGGTGGCTGCAGCCACAGGCCTTTGAAGAGGAAATGCCATCCCTGGGACAGGCAGCCAGCCAGCCCTGAGTCCTGAAAGTACCAGAAAGCAGTGAAGAAGAAGGGGGCGCAGTTAGGAAGTGAAAAAGGCAGGAAGGTACAGAGTAAATAAATGGGAAGTTCTCAACTAGAACCCATGCTCCCAGACTGAGTTGCCACTAGACAGAGCAATTCACTGTGTCCCTGAGACAGAAATGGGCCATGGAGAGTCCTGGGCGGCGGGCACAGCCCAGAGTGACTAAGGCTTTGAGGAGGGGTGTGTGTCGTCGCTGAGGGGTGGAGTGGGGTGTTGGTGTCTGGGCTGAGAGATGCCTTTGCTTTGAAAGCTTCAGAGGAAATTAACTTTACAGGGTGCCTCCCTGTCTCCCAGAGTTATTAAAAGAAAGGAGGGAGCAAAGAAGAAGTGGAAAAATAGTAATACCTCAGGAAGGGCTCTATGATCCCAACCAAAGGAAATTCATCAGATTAAGTGATGAATGTACAATCTCCCCACAGAGGAAGAACTCTGAATGTGACCTTGTGCAAATGGAAACACACACACACACAACAACCAATGCGGCCAAGGACAAAACACACACACACACAACACACTTCTTTGTATATCTAGAGGTGTATGACTAAATGCCCTAAAAACTTCCAAGTTAAAGTCAGCATCCTGTCTCAGTAAGTTGGCACTAAGTGCTAAAGGAATGGCAGTGAGTTGGCTGTAAATCATGAAAGCCTTTGTGTGTCCTAATGGTTGGGTGCATAGATGGATAGCTAGGCAAGGATTGGTCTTTCATCAAGGAAGAAAAAAAGCAGGAGCTCTAAAAACTCTTCTAAAAAAAAAAAGGGACATCAGTGGAGTCACTGATTTCACAGACCAGGAAGCCAGGTGTTGTACATGTTAAACAAGTGGGATCTGGGACTGCATTTTTTAAAATCCTCCTGCCTTACAACAATCCTGAGATCAGATGAGGCCACCCTTGCCCAGTGCTGGCAAGCCCAGTCAGCTTGAAAGAACAATCCTCGGAAGCTTGCGCCTGCTGAGACACATGCACCAGCAACCTCTTTGCCTTCAAAACTATGTTCAGGTGAGATGGTGAGTCTTAGCAATTAGAAAAATTGAGGGAAGAAAAAGTTCATCTACTGTTTTGTTTTTGTCCTTCCACTTCTAAACCCATTAGTCCCTTAAAATCCCTTTGGTTAGCAAATCTGATACCTCTGGAGGTATCCCAGTGAATGGCTTCCTCATTGAGGGGCTGCCTCTGTGCCTTCTGGCTAGTGCTGTTTAGTCTACTGGTAGAGGAAACATCTCCAGCTGGTTCTGCTGGCTCCTTCATCAAAGTTACTCTCTGAACCTCCTGTAACTCTGCTCCTTCCACATGGGAGGTCCAAAGGAGGTTAGAAATTTTCTTCACCAAATTTACAGAGTATCTTTAGTAACTAACCAAGTCAACATATGCAAGGCCGTGGGTTAATTTTTATTTTTAGTATTTCTGATTCTTTTGTATCAGATTTAGAAATAATTGTAGCAAGTTTGAATGTTTATTATGTGCCAGATATTTTATATATATATTACCTTGTGTAAATTTTATAATAAGTCTGAGGTGGGTGCCATAGTGTTTTCTTGGCTAGTGGAGGGCCAGAGCGGCTGCACAGCTTGTGAGAGGATAGACAACAAAGTAAATATAGACTCAGGGTTTGAACTCCAAAACTAGGTTCTGGAATCAGTACACTTCATTGGTTCCAGGGACTGAATGTAGGTCTCTATAATGTAGGTCTATGGTTAGTGTGACTTTTAACTAGTATGACTCAGTGTCTCTGATACTGATTAGCATGATCATTGGGAGAGCAAGCTAGGACACTGTATTAAGAAAGCTGAATGATGTCTTAAATACCTCTTAATCTCTTACTGATCTAAATTAAGCCAATTTACACTTTTAATCTACATTAATTTCTTGGATACCACAACTTCATTTTCCACAATTTAATTATTTTCTTCATTCACTATATTACTATGTATCCTGAAATTACTTTTCTTGTGTTTCAAAGGAAGCACTTTGTATTATTCCTGGACTTAATAAATTGGCTGATGCAATCAATATCCAAAAAAATCTCAATAGACTAAAATGGTGGGATGAAAGGAGTAAGAATAAATTGAGTTGTGGAAAGAGGTTCACATGGCCAACCAGGTCATTAAAGAACATCACTTAATCGTCAACATTGGATTAGGGTTCTCAGACTACCTTAATAGAAACATAAGGTCCCGGACAAGGAGTTGGATAGTTCTAGATTAGTCTGCACTATATATATATATATATATATATATATATATATATATATATATATATATATATATATATATATATATATATATANAAATATATATATATATATATATATATATATATATATATATATATATATATATATATATATATATATATATATATACACTATTTTCCAGACTAAAACGTTAGTAGAGAAAAAGACATTTGAGTACTGAATGATGATAAAATGGAGTGATTCAAAACCATAGTCCATAAAGAGACTTGTGTTTGTAGAAGTGGATTCACTTATGGCCTTGAAATTTTTGAAGGTGAGGAGTGGCTTCAGAGGGAAGAACTGGAGCCAAATGTAAAGAAATTTTAAGAGGGTGATTTTGGCTTAGTAGAGGAGAATTTTCTAACTATTAGAAGTGCCAAAAATGGAGTGTGCTGTCTTGACTAGTGACACGCTTCCCACCCTTGCAGGTATTCAAATAAAGCAGGGGATGACCACTTGTGAGAAACTCTTTGGAAGGAATTCTGACATTAAAGGTGGGTGAAGGTGATCTCGAGAGCCTCTTCCAGTTAAAAGATTGTCCTTTCTTTACCATTAGACCATTACCTTTTAAAAACACCACTTATTTCTCTAAGCTTCAATTTCCCCTTTAGGATAAACATTACATACAATCAGTGAAATCACAAGTTGATGTGTAAATACTGTCTTTTTTTAGGATTTATTATATGTCTTAAAAAATATTCATGAATCACTTAAAAAACACCTGTTTCTTGGCCCAAGGCACCATGGGGAAACACTGAACTAATTTATCTGTAGTTTCTAAGATCCTAAGATTCTGAAGTTATGGAAACTTCAGTCATGCATTGTAAAGATGACCAAATGAGAAAGCTGTTTGGAAAAGATGACAAGATCACTAAAAGAAGTTGTTTATTAGAATTTCCTCATATTCTCTATAGTACTTGTGAAATTTTGTTGTTACTGTTGCAAATGAAGGGAAAGCACTGCAGAATGATTACAGCAGGACAGCAAAATGCTATTATTAGAGTTCATCTGAACTCTGCTTGAAGATTGATTCTCAGGCTGACTCCCCTTGTGGCACGAAAACAACTATGGCAGTTTTAAAGCTCACATCCCATAGAAGTTAGCCCAGATGAGGAAGATAGCCTGGGTTCTAGCATTCCTAGAAAACTCCAGAGGCGCACTCTGGTATGGACATCATGTGCCCATTCCTCACTAATTATTGTGACTGACAGAGGCATGGAGAGGATGGCATTTATCCCAACAAAACCCTATTGCTGAGAATGGAGACAAGTGGCTCTAAAAAGCAACATCTGAAATGAGTACCATATAGAAGGACTAAGCCATGCTGGGCAGTCCAGCCTTTGGCTTCCTAACATCAACCCACAGCTTCCAGACATACAAACATCACATTTCCTCTCCAAAAAGAGAGAATATGAAATCTTATCCAGGTTATTAATAAAAAGTCTAGTATTTCAGGTCAATGTGTACATCATATCAAGTGACTCTTCATGGTTGAGTGAGTGACCTGTAGGTAAGTAATGTTTAACCACACCTTATATATTTGGAACAGGAGAGAGAATACAGAACTGTAATCAAAATTCCAAGTTGCACAGAGGAAAATGTGAAATATGCAGTGGCCTTTAGTTCCATACATACTACAATCTTTTTGGACAAAAATGGCACAGATACATTATCTTGCAGTGAAGTTTTGGGGTTGCCTCATTTTCACTCTCCAAGACTTCTTTGTCCATTATTCCTATGAGAGCATCTTCAGAGGACTGCACAGCTTTAGCAACCACTGCTTGTTGATATAAATGGGAGTACATATGCAGTGGGGGATAGGATGAGGCACTGAGGATTTATTTAGGAGTTGGGCAGTCATTTTTGTCAGAGTTGGGAGATTTATATCCTTCATGACATTTAGGCTCTATCTTTGTGTTTCTGGTTGTGATGGTTATTTTCAATATGACTGGGCCTAGGGGTAGATTTGGTCGTTATTTGAGATGCGTTTGATAGGGTGCTTTTGGATAAGCTTAACATTTAAATGAGACCATATAAAGCAGATTGCCACCCTAATGTGGGTTGGCCTCATCCAGTCATTGGTAGAAAAAGGCTGACCCTCCCTCAAGTAAGAGACAGTGACTTTTGCCTGACCACCTTTTAACTGGGATATCCCCTGGATTCCAAATGAAACTGGCTCTCCTGAATCTCCAGCTAACTCATCCATCCTACAGATCTAAGGACTTTCCAGACTTCATAATCAAATGATTCAGTTCCTTATAATAAATTTGTTTGTACTCACACACACACACACATATTCTAATGGTTCTATTTCTTTGGAGAATCTTGATTAAGACACTGGTCAATTCCAGGAGTCAATAACAAAAGTGGAGGTCTACTTGGTTGATAGTTTTTCATTTAGAACCCTGCTTTGGATGGGCTATAAATTAATGGTTTCTGCTTCCATATTGGTCTCTGTTTGGGACCAGTAAAAAGCAAGGAGGAAAGGGAACCTTCCTTTGCAGGGTAACTGTGCATCAGCTACATCTTTTCAAGAGACATACCTATCCCATTGGCAGGATGGTTGGATATAACAGGAGGATTCTAGAGAGACTTGGGCAATTGCACTAATTTCAGGTCCCAATCTTACTTTATCATACTTTTCCTTTCTGTCTTCTTTTGCTCAAACTAACAACTTTAGGAAGGAATTTGGCTTTTTCATTCAAAGATCCAGACTACTCAGTCCTCCTGAATTGCAGGTCATAGAAAGAGTTTCTTGTAGCAAAGCCCTCATTTAATTCCTTTTTTTGTCTTTAAAGATGCTAGTTTCAAAGGAAATCTTTTTCATATAATATTTACAAAGGCTTTAAAGTGTAACCAATACATTATACAGCCTGAAATTTTTGTCCACTTCCCTTAAAGATGCAGCCCAAGGAGCTATGGGCTGAAGGTCCCAGTAAACATTAGACAGTGGAATAACCAATGACAGAAAGACAAAGCAAGCACTGTCAGTGACGAGCTCTGTTACTGACTGTTATCTCCCAAAACCCATATAATCTTCTTCCTAAGAATATCCAGATTCTTAAATATACACATTGCTACCCAAATAAAGACTCCTTTCCATTCCCTTATAAGAAGGTGTGGCTACGTGGTCAAATTCTGCAAATAGGATGTCAACAGAAGTGTTGTGTGTAACTTCTAGAAAATGTCTTTAAAGGAAGAGTTATGATTAGTTTTCCTTTTAAAAACCAATCTACCAGCAATCCCACTCCTAGGAATATACCCAAAGGACACAAATACACTGATTCAAAAGAATACCTGCACCCCTATGTTTATAGCAGCACTCTTTACAATA
>JAGFMF010011606.1:8662836-8677934 GCA_019455555.1 Galemys pyrenaicus | reverse complement strand
CACTGGTGAGATGGTGATGGGGAATACATGGGGATTACAATTAATGGCAAGTATATGTAAATTTTAAAATATTTTAATAAAAAAAAGGAAAAAAAATTTTTAACACCTAAAAAAAAAAATAAAAACCAATCTAATCCTCATTAACATTCTTGTTTAGGATACAGAGGTTCTTCTCCACTATCTTGACTCAGTCAATTCCATAATCCAGGAGCTACATAATTTGTCATATTTCATTTCCTGGTATCAAAATCTGATACAGTTGTCAGAAAATCCAATTCACCCAAACTTGAGTAAGAAAAAAACCAAACATATTGGCTAATGCTATTGAACACTGCACAGAGATCAATGTCTTGGTTTAATAAAGATCCAATCAGCTTCCTCTTGAGTTGTCACCATTTTCAGGCTGGTTCTTCTTATAGTAGCAAAACAGGCTAACATGCTTTTAGCCTTGTATCTTTAGTGCAGGGGAGAGTTTATGGTCTGTTTGCCCTCTTCTACATTTCTACAGTCCCCTCATATTGTGCCAACTTAGGTCACTTGCACAATTTTGAACCAAACACCTGACCACAGGTATGGGGCTGTCTGATCTGTTTAGGCTCATGAAAACCCATGTGCTAACCTTGAGCTAATCCCATCCAAACCAGATGGCTGAGAACAGAGAGGAGCTGTTAGTTTCTCAGGAACTAACAGGAACTCATGTATGGTTACCCAAAAAGAAGGGGATGCATGCTAGAGAGCAAACAACAGATTTTTACCATACTCTATAATATAATTATATTTTTATTATCTCTTGGCCTAAGTATGATAAATGTGTACTACTCTTTGGAGAAATATTAAGACTATAGGACATTACAGAATAGTAAAGTACTTTTAGGTCAGTTTAATTATAGGATTTCAAAAAAAGAACTTTTCAATGGGCTAAGAAGAAATTGCTTGCTTCCCCTTTCACTCCTAAAGGATACACAAGTTTGGGAGGGGAAAAACTTTGCTTAAAAAAAAAAAAAATCAAACCTAACTTCACAGCTGCTCTTTTTGCTACTTAGGAAAGCGAGAAGAGTATCTGGGTCATGCTCTCCCTTCCACTGTCTGCACACAGTAGCTTTCTTCTTACAGGTCCCATTAATTTATACCTAGAAGACTGGATGCCCACTCTCCCTTGGCTTTCCTTTTCACTTCAAGTTTTCCATTTCAAATGCTTAGAAGTTTTGTTTGTGAGGATCCAAATGTAAATGTTTCTGCTGAAACTATTTACAGGCTTCTAAGCTGCACTAGGTGCAGAGGCCAAGGATGTTGGCTGAACAACTGACCAACCTTTCCAGGGAGAGATCTAAAGCAGAGAATTTGAGAAAACACCTTCCAATCTGTCAGGAACATGGAAAAAGTTGCTGTCTCTTCTATGTTGGCAAGGGCCTGGAAGCACAACATCACAGCATCTGGTTACCCAACCACTGAAACTTCAAAACACAGAGATCGGACCTGACTATTTTTCTTTAGGAACACAGAGCAGCAGTCAAGAGTAGGGCCACAGGGCTCTAGGAAAAATAAGAAGTTATTGGGCTTTAGGGACTGTCTTTGCACCACAGATTCACACCATATGGACTTAAAACTAGAATCAACTGTACAAGGAGCCAAAAGAAATTATGATACCAAGAGGTGGTGTATGATAGTCTCTCCTCACAGCAAAAATAGCCTCAAGTGCTCAAGTGGAAATCTGGGAAAAGGGAAGTTTTTCTGAAATAAAAAGCAAAACCACTATTTGACAGTCTCTGTCCTACCTATTTGAGGGAGACAGGAAATGTCCCTTTTTAAAATCACAGGGCTTAGTTTACACTTCCTTGATTATATAGTTTAGAGCATGACCACTTACTTCCATTCCATGAAATTAAGAATTACAAGATTCATGTTTCACTTTTACAAGGCTTTCATTTATCTGCTCTGGTCTTGTCACGGATTTTCTCCAACCATCCTATTTCCACTTCTGAAGCCATTCCCAGTATCTCCAACAGGTCATGAATCTTGTCTCATGTGTTGTCCTAACTGCCCCTAAGTCTGATCCCACCATCCACCCAAGTCTGTCTCGTTCAGAGGCAGTACCCAATTGCTGTCAGCTGAATTCACCAGTGAGGCAAACACATGTTCTTCCTGCCACTCAACATAATGTCAATGTGACAAACATTAGCAGCTGTCTTTGCTCCTTGTATCCTTTCCACATGGGCCCCCTTCCCCAGGTAGTCCAGGATAGCCATGTTCCCTGAGGTCTGCACAGTGACTCTGAGCTGTAATCAACTCCTCAGAGCATATGCATAATTCATAATGGACAATCACGTAGACTTGATACTAATATCCTGGAATCCACTGAAAAAACACATTAGCATTAACAGCTGGTTCCAGACTAACTGAAGTGATTGAAGTTTTTATGCCCAAACCAGCAAAATATGTGAGTAACATGGATAAAAGACTCCAGACAGGAACTAAACATGCTAGGAGAAACAGCCTGTTGTCCATCACAGCATCTGGTTAACCATCAGTAACCAAGCTTGAAGAGTAAAGCCTCCAAGAAAAGCAGCTTTACAATTATGAAGAAACTATCCTTTTTCAAAAATAAGTTAGACAAAGTAGCCTGTTAAAATACTTCCATTCTTAAGTAGCAGTAAAATGTACTATTTACTCCAAATCACCATGAAATATACTTCAGGTTGGTCTGAGGACCCAGACAGTCCATTCAGGCTGTGCAGCCATAGGTTAAGGACATGACCTCTGAAGTCGCAACTGCCTTGGTTTGAACCCTGACTCAATTACTTACTTTCCCTATTACCAATCTGTTTGAATATCCTTGCCCATATAAAATGGGGATAATACTGTATTTAATTGACTCTGGCTCCAATTTTAACATCTCCGAACTCTTCAGTCTAAAATGGCTCTTGGTCAGGCAATAGTGCTCATGGAGTTGTCACTGCAGATGTATACACTGCAGATGTATACATGGGGTTGTTTCTGGAGGCACAAAAGAACAGTTGTTTCTGGAGGCACAAAAGAACTCTCAATGTTTTGATCCATGAACTGTGGTCCTGATTGGTAATGGAAACCCTTCTATTAATACCTTTTGAATAAGAAAATGCTAGCATGAGAACTTACAAAAATTTAAGCATGAGGCCTTAAAAAATTTATTTTTCAACCTAGAGTTTCCCTACTTTCCCCAAATCATCACAACACAAAATCTCTATTGACAGCTCTCTTTATGTCAGAAATTGTACTTGATGCTGTGATACGAGTATCAACCACGGATTTGAACTTCAAGACTAGTTAAATACAGAACTTTATCAATAAAGTCAGGAAGAAATAATACCAGGCATAGTAAGGAATGAAGAGAAGGAAAACACCCAAACTTGATCATTTAACAATTAATAGTTTGAACTAAGACTAGAAGCTTTTAAGTGCCTTGGTTTTTCCATCTGTCAAGTGTATATAGTAGAGCAAAGAATTTCATTATAGCAGATTGTTTCAGGAAGCAGGGAGGCAGAAAGTAGGTTAATCTCAGATAACGTTGGGCATCAGCCAGCTGGGAGGTTCCTGGACTCACTCTGTTATCCCAGAAGTAGAAGTCAGCTATAGAACTTAGTCAAATTGTACCCTTTGGTATTTTAATCCGAGTGAACATCTGCTACCATGTGATGCCAAAGTACTGGATGGCTTTGGAACCCTAGTTAGATAGTAAGAACTACTGGGTAGCTAGCTGCACAAGCTTTCTCTGACATTTCTTTAGCCCCCAATAATGCAACCCATTTTGTGTCACTGATATTTTTGCACCCAACTTAACCGCAGGACTTTATTGTGCCAATCTAGTGACTTCACTGGATTGTTCTGGGAAATCTTAAATAAATTGGTGCTTGGTATTTAGTAAGCTATGATACATGTTATTACTCTTTTTATCAGTGTGATATAGAATTATTTAACAACCAGTTTGACATCAGCGTCAGCTAACAAGAAATTGCATACAATGTGAATGTAACTGACTTCTACATGGGAAGACCACAGCACAATGGGTCAAGATGAGTTTCAAAAGAAAGGCAGGATATGATTGGGGAAGATAATGAACAAGAAAGACATTTCAGGGATGAAGAAAATCTGGGATGCATATATGGTAACATTTAGTTACACTATGTGATGGAAGCAAAGGGTGACAATACAAGGGTGAAAGTAGACTGCAAGATTATGTTGGGCCAAGTCTTGAAGGAGAAAGGTCTTTGTATTTTGTTCATTAAGAAAATAGAACTGGTGATTGTAGAGTTGTATAGTAGCTAATCCAATGCGAAAGGACACATTTGGTTGAAATTGAAAATGAGTACAGTATGCTCCAATATGGAAAATGTTTACACTACAGTTCGTTTTAAAGAACATATGCACACATACTTTAGATAGCTTTCATTAACCAATGTTGAAAGAAAATACTTTGTGGTAAAGTACAGATCCCAAAGGTTTATTTAAAGGCCTACTTCTATTTAAGCAGTCTTCATTCTTTAGGGCATTTTTCTCTGGTACAACTCTAATTTTAAAATCAACTATTTTCAAATGCTGATGAAGCTGAGCTTTCAAATCCATCAAAAATATTGGTGCTATGTGCCCTGATGAAACCAGTAGCACCATGATGTAAAAGATAAATGGAAAGCATTTCAAAGAAAATCCCTCAAATACCCATAATGGCAACTCAAAAGAGCAATGGTGTTAAGCAGGAATTAACATTTTTAGTTAAAAGCAATAAAGGTTTCAAAGTTAATTTAGAATTTTACTCTTCGTTTTTTCAAATCAAACAGCTCTTTCTACTCACATTCAAATAGGGTGCAGCAGACATCTGTTATCTTTGTGTTCTCAATTACTACCCCTCTTCTCTTGTTCCCTCTACTCTGCCTTGGTGGGAATTCCTCTATCTGCTCAGGGATGCATGACCCAAACTGGACAAAATCAAAATTCTACCTGAAATATTATATAACTTGCTGCCATGCTTTGGATCTCTGGTGATGATGCTGTAAGCTGAAACTGTCAATGGCTGTCATTTACTATCCTCATCTCACTGCCTCACACCCCAAAGAGAGTATCCTGGAAGTCAACATGGAAGTATCCCCACATGTCATAATAAGCAATTTTGAAGTTGGCCAGGAACAGAAAACCAATCCAGAAAGAAAAAAATGGTTAGAGTCAAGTATGGGAGATAGAAAGATGACCTCACTGGGTTCCTGGATCTAGTCATCCTCCCTTTTATGAACCAAAAAATTGACTTTCATGCTGAAACTGTGTTTTGGTGACTTGCAACTAAAGGATGGTTAATCATCCAAAGTGTACAATAGCTACCTGAATATACATGACACATTTTAATGAGGTAGTGATTAAATAAAAGCAGACTAGGTATCTTAAAATTTAATGACCAATATGAAATCAGGTACAACACGTAGTGTTTGTCAACCAAATTAAATGAAATGTATTAAGGAAATTCCTGACATTATAGTTATGTGTAACATTTTACTAAACATTGTGAAACTTGAACCCCACTTCTTGTTACAGAGACACAAACTGGTTCCACTATACTTTGGAATCTTAAAAGCTATTGTAGCAATTCTATTTAATTTATATTTATAATATGAACAGGTGCAAACTTTGTTTACTATAATTTATGACTATTAATCCCACATTTCGTAATAAGCAATTTTGAAAGACCTACCTTCCCTTTGAAATCATTGTTTAAAATAAAGGCCAGGTGGAGCTTTTCTCCTTTTAAAATGTGATCTGTGAACAAAATGCAGGATGTTGAACTTAACATGGGTCAGGGCATTTGTTTATTCATCAGAATTTCTTAAGAATCCAAAATGGACTGAGTCTAAGAAGAAATCTAATCTTAATACTATAGGGTTCTCAAATGAATTTTCTCAATTTCACCCTCTCCAAGCAGTTGACATGGTTATTCACTAAAACACGTTTACTGTAAATCCTGTCAATGTAAAAGTGCATATTAATCATATGAGCTGATAGTTATATTTAAGGGAACTCTGCTAGTTTAAATTATTTCCTAAGGAATAGTTTATAAATGAAAAGTATAATAAAATTCTAGAAAATAGAGATGGCAAAGATACATTACATCATGTAGATTTTTTTTCCCCTTCCTGAGCAGGGGCAAAGAAAGGATAAATTTTTGGTTTTTGTCCAACTTTCAGTTTAAATTCTAGAAGGGATGGAACTCAACACTCTTCTTGGAAATGAAACTACATCATAACAGATTTCACTGTCAGGAAATTCCTCTCCACCCTGATACTCAGATCACATGTTCTTTTTGTGTACTTTAGTCCACTTTTTCCAATAACAATTCTATGACCTATTTGATTCAATTCATCCTATTTCTTGCTTGCTTCAATAATACCAATTACAATTATAGATTAAATATGACTCTGAAATCCCATTTAGCTGTCTTTCCATTAACACTATGAGTTATGTAATTGTACACAAGCTTTTTTACTATATGAGAAGATTCCTGAAATGGATATAGAAAAGCTATTTTTTAAATGGCAAGGTCTTCTTTTCTATGAATCACATCTCCACCAGTCCTTTTGTACCAAGGGACGCTGCAGCTCTACTTCTGAATTATTTTCTCTAATTTTTATCCCAAGTTATATATTTATATGTGTGTTTGTTCTATAAGTTTCTTATATGCTATTTCCTAATTATCTCTTTTTATATCTAATACCTTTTCATATTTCTAATATCTTTAAGATGCTTTATGATTTATAAATTAGTTTATTTTTGGTCTAAAATTATTGATTGTATATTAAAAATAAACTTTACCAATGTCCAATTTTGTTACTATTTCTTTAACTATTAAGTACACAGATGCAATACAGATGTAATAGTCATTTACTTTTATAGCCATATTGCAATTTCATAACTGTATAAATTCCAATAAAACTAGGAAACCTTAATTTCAACATGTGAGATCATAATGTATACAGAGCTGCCATAAGGTATACATTAAGCCATGTATAAACATAAATACACATATACATTCCAGTAACACTTTGAAGAGTTCCAAGTGTTTTCAACTTAGTTATTGCTAGATATTTCAAAACACAGCATAAAACTGCTCATCATAACATCCCTATGTGGTAATGACAAGAGTGGAATGGGAACAGGATGAAAGGCACAGAATTCATAAGACACAGCTTGTGGATAAGCAGAGCCAAATTTGTGTGTAGTGATGGTTTAAGCAACAATGTATAGTCACTGATTTTCTATAATGGATATAAGAAACAGTAGTTAATAGTATCTAATCAGCCTTTACACATAGGACATTGTACTAGGTGTATGCAAGTATAACGGACCTATTAATTTGTCTTAAGAGGAAAGTCACATGTAAATCATAAAGACTAGAATGGGGATACCTGATGGCTAGATGATATACTGCAGTCTTTCTGTTTAGTGAAGTTCCACTAAAGAGAATGCCCAACTTTGTGGCTGACACAGGTATCAATGAGCTGTTCTTGTATCAAAAAAATAAAAAAGTTTTCAGCCTTTAAAATTAAGCAAATTAAAAGCCAAGGCCTAATTAAAATAAGCACTATGCCAATTAATTTGAAAAGGGGGGATTATTAATAAGGGCATTACATTCGAGGGGTTAGAAATATCTCTTCCATAAAGCCAAACAAACCCAAAAATCCTTAGACTGTTTAATTACTTTTCAGAAAAACAAAAAATTCCAACCACCATTGACAACATCTCAATTATCCAATAGCTAATCAACGCAGAGTCCTCTGCAACAGACTGGGAATTTTTGCGTTCTTCCTCCAGAAGAAATGTTCAATTTTCATTGTCAGTGTTCTTTGTAGATTCACTTTTTACTGAAAAAAGAAAAAAAGAAAAAGTAAACATACAGTCAAGTATTTATACTGTTTTTGTTTAGCGTGTTCTGTTTTTCCCTCTTTTTTCCTCCCTTCTGAGGCATACCAATAGCACTGCTCACTAGTACAGACAAACCATCTCATGTCCCAGGCAGCTGGCATATACAATTCCAGCCACAATAAATAGAGAAATGATGTCTAAGAGTGGCAATTATATTTTCTGAGGTAACATCCTTCCTGACTCTATGGAAGACTTGGGGATGGTCACTTCACAGTGTGGTTATGATCTTGTACTTGCACCACTGAATAGATGACTATTATCACATAAGCTAGCCAAATGTGGTTGGAATAAACTTTTCCATAATTTTTTTTAACTTAAAATTGAAAGTCAGTATATTTGAGTGAATGTAGGTTGACAGACTAGTTAATTGCCATCTTTTTCCTTTCACAGGAAAGAAGACCCAGCAGAAATGGAGCTCTTTCAAAGAAGTTGTCTTGAGTAAGCAAGATTATAATTCACTACTAAACAGAGTTCCTAGAGGACAGAAACTGGATGTTTCCCCCCATCCCCCCAATGTATGTAGCATATTTGCTGAAATTGATGTAATTTCAACCATTCCATCTTTTAGGGTTTTTTTTTTTTAATCTGCAAAATGGGAGCCAGAGTAATTGTCCATCCATTCATTGTATAGTGAAAGGAAATAACACATTAAAATAATATGTAAATTATTAAGTGTAAAATATAAATTATTTTGCTTAAGGCTTATAGCAATTTATCTCCATTATATACATAAGGAAAATAAAAGTTCAGAAAGGTAGAATGAAGGCTCAGTGGTCCACAGCTAATAAGAACCAAAGCAGATCCATATACCCTCATATGCCTCACATTCCAACTGCCAAGTTCCTTGGGGTATGCAGACAGCGCTAGATTTAAGATTGTACTAGCAACCAAACTGGTGTTTACTGAGTCTTTATAATGAGTAAAGTAGTGAAATGGGTTCTATTCAAGAAATGTCCCTAATCCTTGTGGAATGATATAAACTCTAGCAGAGTCCTTCAAGTGTTTTTATGATATTACAAGTTAGGTGTTTTTTCTGTACCTTATGCAAAATCTACTATAACACCTATAACTTTGTAAATTCTACATTCATGTTCCTGTGCTAAGATCCAGCAACCTCCCTATGCCCTCTTCCACCACATACACACTGAAAGAGAAAGGAAGAAAATAAGGGTAAGGAGGAATGAAGGGAGTAGGGAGGAAGGGAAAATGAATGAAAAGATTTATTGGCCCAACAAGAGAATAATATCTAAGTAGCTGATTGGCCAGCCATTTTAATAATTCAAGTAATCAATTTGGAGTTGGATTTCTTCTTAAAAGGCAAGAAATGTTTTCGAATTTTGACTATATATTAGAATAATCAAGAAATATATTTTGACAATAATTTTAAATTAATGGGGCTTCAGCATTTTTGGTTCAGGGAAACTTTCTTCCTATATTTGCTTAATGAAGTTGCTCACATTTCCTTTTTAATAGACTTTTTTTTTTAAAGGAAAAAGGAACGTCTTTTTTCCTTGGACTGAAAAGTAGCATACTTTTGTGAGGTCACTGAAATCTTCTAGTTAACTTTGGCAAACAAAGGCCTGTGCAGCAAGTGACACCATTTTGAACACTCATTACTGGATAGATACTAAATGAGCGGCAGTCAGCACTCTATTTCCAGTATAACCAGCTACCTAACTGCTTAACCTTTCACAGCCAACCCATTTAGTTTCTTAAAAAGCAAAAAATAAGCAAATAAAACATGCTGACTGCCCGTCAATACAAGTAGACTCCTAGAAGAAAAATCTTTGTTAACCTATAATCATAACAACTATTTTAACAACCATCAAATGTGAAACCTACTGAATTCTAGCCCAGGAACACATTTTCATCCCAAAGGAGGAGAGAGACAATTTAAGCTATGAACTTAAGATCAAATGCAATACTTTTGTTTCCAGGGAGAAAGAATTCCAAGGTTTTAAAGAAAGAAAAAAAAAAAAAAAGATTCTTATATAACGTTTCCCATTCATTAAGGGATCACCCTGCAGAATGTACAAAGAAAAAAAAAAATGCTGGACCTTCCTGGTGGCACAATGAGTTAAGCAATGCACAATGAAGCAGACCACAGCCACTGCCACATGAGTTTGATTCCTGCCTCTGGCAGGGGAAGTAACCCTGATGGCATGGCAGACCTCTCCTGTCTTGCCTGCTGCTCCCCTCAGCAATGTGTTTCACTTCATCTGCCAGTTCTCTTCCCCGCTCTGTCTCTGGTGAATCCTCTCACCCACACTTCTGGCCTGTACCCCAGTTCTTGTATGTATAAATAAATAAATCTTAAAAAAAAAAAGACATGCTGAAGTGCTTACACTTCATATGCACATATAGGGAGACATAATGTTATTTTTAAGGTGTGTATATTCATGACATAACAACACTGCCATGGTCCTTAAAAGGCTAGTCAGGTCCTCTTTATTTTTTTTTACTATAGCAGCTCTAAATGAGCCTCTGTATGGAAAGTTTGTCACTTTTGTGTTCTATTAATTAATCACCTATACCCACCAAAAAATAGCAAATTTTATTTAATAAGATTCAAAATACACTACAGTAGACTTTCCCCCACCCCCTGCTTCTTTACAGGAAGCCTGACTTCAACGTGCATTCTTAAACAAGGTGAAAGAGGAGCTGTGTATGCTGTGTTTATTTATACAGACGATGTTTGCCCTGGCTAGTAACCCACATTACTAAACAACTTTCCCTGAAACCAACATTTACTGAGAGTTATGTGAATAATATTAACAGAAAACCAGTAAGCCTTTATACAATTTTAGAAAAAGTGTAAGTGATCATTTCTGACTTAATTAAAAAAAAACCCAGATTCTCTCAAATTGTAAAAGTACAGTCAAGAAATGATTTAGAGGCTCCTCATAAGATTTAGAGGCCCCTCATAAGTGGTTTTTAGAAACTTCAAGTTTGCTAACTAAAAAATCCAGTTTCAAACTGTGGAACTGAAAAATTTTGATCACTTTGAAAAAAAATTTCTATGGCTTTTCACTAAAAAAAGAAGCTTTTATATAATATGTACAGAGAACACCTTACAATAAAGGTTACTGCCAGTTTCAGCCTATAATACTCTTAGAACAACAAAAACCAGAACCACGTATTTGAGGACAAAGTAGAGAGGGGGCACAATGGACTATGGTGGAGGATATAGGGTGCCTTGGTGGTGGGTGTGGTTTGGAAACACATACTTGAAAGGTGTGAGCCTGTACCTCTAAATCAGATAAAGAGTTATAAACCAATGTTACCATAACAAATTTTTTTAAAATAAAAAATAATATATGTTTGAAAAATCCAATGATTCTATGGTCCTCTGGATTGTTAAAATGAAACATGATCTGTACATATTAATTCTCAGTTTAAAGTAGTATCTAATGGTTTTGAACTAAGGTAAGTAACCTCTGTTTTCTGAAAAGTAATTTCTGAGTTTTATTCATTCTGTAGAACTTACATTCAAAAACACAACTAACTTAATTTAAATCAGCTGTAAATATGGAGAGGTCATTTTATATACTACTTTTGATGTATACCTTTTCATTTCTAATATTCTAATTCTACTACTCATCAAAGAGGGAAAAAAAAGACTACTTTTAAAAGACCACTAAAAAGCCAAAGAATCTAATCAAAGAAACAAAATCAAACAAAAATAAAATCAGGTTAAAAGAAGTAGCTAAGGGTCAAGGCAATGGCACTACCTTATTCTAAATGTAGTCCACATTTTAAACATACTGTTCCTTGAAACAGTATTCTTTTAGATACAGTAAGAGTCTACGAATGTTTTGTAATCCCTCATTTAGGAATCTCTGAATAAGTTTGAATTAGTAAGTAAACTTACTTATCACAGACAAACGGTTCCTTAAAAAAAGATTATTAGGGCGCCTCCCTGGTGGCGCAGTGGGTTAAGCAACGCACTATGAAGCAAACCGCAGTCACTGCAGCACGAGTTCGATCCCTGCTGCAGGCCAAGGAGGGGACCCACGTGGCACAGCAGACCTCTCCTGCCTCGCCCTCTGCTCCCCTCAGCAGTGTACTTCAGTTGATCTGCTATTCTTCTCTCTGTGGTGAATCCTCTCACCCCCCCACACCTCTGACCTGTACCCCAGTGCTTTTTTGCATAAATAAATAAATCTTTTAAAAAAAAGAAGAAAAAAAAGATTATTAGGTTAAAAGAAGACAAAAACGTACAGAATTCCAACAAAGTAAAGATTGTCCATTTATAGTCAGACATTCCAATTGATTTTAAATTGATATTAAAAGCTTATATATGTTCAAACAGGATAGAAACAGTAGTTCATTACTTTTGTTCTTTACAGTATCAACTAGCTAGCTATAGAGTAAATTCAGTGGGAAAGTATATAAGAAATAACACATAATTATGTCAGTTTCACTATTTATTCCAAGCATTACAGATAGAAGTTTACACTTACCTTGGTGAAGAACTTTCATGTCACTACTGAATTCTTTTAATACCACATGTAACGTTGGATACTCAATGATCACTTTGTTCCGCAAATTGTCAAGGAGACTTTTGTAAGGATCCAGTTCATAATATCTTATGATTTAAAAAGCAACAAAAAGAATAAAACACCCTTAACATATAAAATTACTCATAAATGAAATATACCAAAGAATCCCTTATATTAAAAAAATTTTTAACACTTATGGCACTAATTCAGTAGTCATTTTCTCATAATATAGTAAGTTTAATACCTTTAAGAAAATCAGGGGAAGGAGTATTACTATAGCGGTTCTAAAACTAAATCAAAAGCAAATAAAGTAAGTTGACTTCAGGAAGGCTCTAGAACAAGTAATTTTCATATAAAGAGACTAAGATTTAAATTTTTCTTGAATAAACACAATGAACAGCTAAAAGTTCAAATTCTTACATATATTTAGTTTGAGCCGTAAAGAACAAAACCCCCAAAAATTATCCTATGAGAAATAATATGGAGGTTAAAATGACTAGCTCAAAATATTTTTGTAAAGTGTTAATTCTAATTACAATCAGGTTCCAGAAATGTATACTGCCACAAAACTAAATTTGGTTTTATTTTGAAATTTAAAGAAACCAAGTTTAGGTTTCTGAATGAGGCAAAAGCATAATTTATGTGTATGAGTCATGGCATCATGACAGAGCTGGCAAATGTTCCATAGGTAATCAGATATGATATTCCTTGATATATAAAGTTCTCAAGTCATTACTTAAAAAAAAAAATAAAAGAGTTGATTAAAGATCTAGTCCTTTAACATTTTCCCTCCTTTTCTAGGATAGGTGAGTGTAGTGGCAGGAAGGAGGCACCAAGCAGGTTTTCCATAATTCGGGCAGATGGGTTAAGGAAAGGGGAGAGTTTTGGAGCCCTCGATGGCTTTTCACACTTTTATTAGTAGAGGTGGCCAGGTACATGGCAGGCACGGGGGCCGGGAGGCAGGGTGGCTAGCAGGCCTCCCAGCCCCCGGCGCATCTCAGTCTCTTGGTTGCTTTGCTGCTGCTCGTGTTGGTCAGTACTGTCGGTCCTGTTGGTCAGTCTTGTTGGTCCTGGTGTCCTCCTGACGCCGCCCATTTAAACCCGTGTCAAACTCAGGTGCGCTCACTTGCGCATGCCCACCTAGGAATGCTCGCAGCACCGCAGATGTCCATCGTCACAGTGATGGGAGGGTGGAAAGACCTGATCATTTTTTGACCCTACAGCGAGTAAGGGGTGGAATTTCAGGTAGCTCACTAGGTATCGCACATGTATTATCATATGATAATACATCATTTCAAAGGAAAAGTTGAAAACATGCCCTCCAGTATAGTTGTAACAGAAGTTTTCCAACATTTTTCTCCATGTCTACCCATGACAGATGACATTCACGTGAAAAACACATATTCTAGGACGTAGAGCTGTAACTCTATCCTCTTCCCTCCCACTCAAAAAAGCACAATGGAATACAAGTGACCAAGAATGAGGTTACCACGACACATCTGAATAAGCTGTTATTTTCAGAGTAAATTAAACTTTGGTATTTCTTACTTAGTAACAAATTATTTGTCCTAAAAGTTGGAGCTGAATGTCACATACAGCACAATTATTAAGAACTTCTGGTACAGAACTCCTAGTATAGTGATTTCTCTGTGTTCTATTTGTTTCATGCACTAATTATCAAGTGCCGGGAAACATAAGTGTTTAACAAAATGCAAAGCCAAGCCTGCTATAAAAACTGATTTCTTTTTAAGAAGTAGGTGACAAGTGAGAAAACAACTGTAAAACTAAAACTTTTCTTATGTTTGCCTGATCACACCCCACCATTGGGATTAAATCCTTCAGTTCAGAATCACAGAATGTTTTTTATGTTGAAAAACTTGAAAGGCAAAACACTAAGTTTTCCTAAACCAGTCACCCTAGTGCCCATAGGCCATAGAATGCATACATTCTTTTCCCTGTGTAATGTAATACAGATGTGCTTACAATACTTTAAAAATAGTTCCAGCATTCAAGGATTAAATGCTTCACATCTTTTAAACATTACTTCTCTTTGAAATAAGCAGTATGTTTTTTTAAGTTAGCAGTAATTATAAAGAAAAAGAAAAAAAGTGAGCTTAAATTAGAAACCAAAATACAAGATTAACTTATAAAATGGATATAACTGAAAATTTGTTTAGGGAAAAAAACCCAAAATGAATTGTCAAATAAGAACTCTTCATGAACTACCCTACAAATACTTGTAAGTAACTTTACCTTCTGTACATTTTAATGGAATTAAAAGCTTCTATTTAGAGACATTTCTCAGTAAGGGAATGTTTTTATTTGAGTTTTCATAAATAATTTTCAGTGTACACTTAATGTTTTAGGTATTTTATTTCTTTTTATAATATAGACTCTTTGTTAGGTTTTTCTGTATTTCCAAAGCTAAAGCAAAGTCTCATGGTAAACAGTCTAGTGTTATTGTTGACACAGGATATGTTTCTAGTAGGTGAACATTTAGAGATATTTAAAATTTTCCATGTAAGTTAAAAGCTATTTAAATCCTAAAATTAGACCGGCAAGATGGCGGCAGAGTGAAGACGCTAGACTCATAGTGTCCAGATACACATAACAGTGAAAGCCAAAAAAGCAAAGAGAAAAGCCAGAAAACGGACTATC